>PISX010000506.1:139798-252144 GCA_004024625.1 Mellivora capensis
CCCACCCCCCGCCCCTTCAAAACCCTCAGGTTATTTTTCAGAGTCCATAGTCTCTCATGGTTCATCTCCCCCCCAATTTCCCTCAACACCCTTCTCCTCTCCATCTCCCCATGTCCTCCGTGTTATTTGTTATGCTCCGCAAATAAGTGAAACCATATGATAATTGACTCTCTCTGCTTGACTTATTTCACTCAGCATACATCCGACTCTTGATTTTAGCTCAAGTCATGATCTCAGGGTTGTGAAATCAAGCTCTGCAGCGGGCTCTGCACTGGGCATGGAGTCTGCGTAATTAAGATTTTCTCCCTCTCCTTCTGACATTCACGCATCTCTCTCTTCCTTTCTAAAAAAAAAAGGAGAAGAAAAGAGAAAAGGAGAGGAAAGAAGAGAAGAGGGGAGGAGAGGAGAGAAGAGGAGAAGAAAAAAAGAATTCACCAGAAAATTGCTTCTGCATTTATCAGGAAAGCCAATTTCTTCCTAAGTGGAGGTTTGTGCATAAGGACTCACAAAAAGGTCCAATTCCATATAAATTTTGGCACATTTTTTCCCTACAAAAAATGAATTCACTAAAAAAGAAATGGAAGGAAAACATTTTAAAGCATTAAGTGTTGTGATTATTTCTCAGTGATGGGATTGTAAAGGAATTTAATTTTCTTCCTCATCTGATTTAAAAAAAAAAATTCTAGTATTTCAAGTATACCATTTTTGTAGTTCCAATAATAAGAAAGAAAGTTTTTCACCATCATTTCAATAAAGAATTCCATTCCTCATTATAACATGTTTGATTATGAAAAATGAAGTAAGAAATATGAAAGTGCTGGCCTGGGATCTGTGGAGGGAGGACAAGCCATGTTTTCTCAATAGCACTAGCCTGAGGAGTGAAGCAAAGTTAGGAAGGGAAGACATTCCTTGGAGAAAGAAAGATGCCAGGAGATGGAGATAAATCTTGCCACGGCCCACAGGGGAGAGACAGGAGCTGATTTGGTCTTGTCAGTTCTCCTCCCATCCTTTGTGCCTCTAGTGGCCAAAGATGGACAGATAACAAAGGTGCACCTGACACACAGCAGCTTGCCCTGCGCTCCTGTCCATGGGATTATGAGCTGGGCTGAGACTCCTAATTTTGTAAACAAAGACCTAGGATTCGAAGTCTGTATATCTGACCCCTGAGATGGGCCAAACTGGCATCTCCACTGAAATACCTGTGCCCATTGAGAGAAAAAAACAACGTGAAGTAACTTGGAGTAGTTCGCTGCTCATCGGGTGCCCTACCTCCTGCATCTTCCAAGACCACATGAGAAGGCGTCTTTCTGAGTCAGCCAGCTCCTCACCCTGCGGCTCAAGGGTGTGTGTGGTGCAGAGGAGAAAAAGAGAGAACTCAAAGGTAACTTGTAGATTTTGTACATGAGCTAATGAGTAAATGAGAACATCAGTTGAAACGGTGAATTCTGGAGAAGGAGCAGGCTTGGCGGTTAGGGAATGGGGAGAAAAAACTAAGGGTCTGTGTTAGACGTATTATGAAATGCTCTATTAGGTGTCTCAGTGGACATACCCAGTCAGTAGTTTGCAGTTTAGGTGCAGTTCAGGCCGGTGATTTGGGAGGCACCATATTTAAAGCTATCAGATGAGATAAAATGATCTATGGAGACAAGAGGGCTGAGGACCAAGCCCTGGGACCACCAGTGTACAGTGGGAAAGAAGAGAAGCCATTAAAGGATACTGAGGAGAAGCGAGGGAGGAGGGAGGTATGAGGAAAACCAGAAACATTAGGTGTTTCAGAATCCAAGTAAAGAGTGTCTTTAATTCTAAATCTTCAACAACTCCAGCTTCTTACCTTTAAACAATCCTTTAAGCAATGGATGCCCCATTTCAGCCCAATGACCTACAATTCCCAGACCTACTAAAGATATCTACTATGATTAAGTCTTTGGATGGCCCAACAGCCTCCCAGTCACCTGTGTGGTTTTTTCCTCCTCCTGCCCGGGGAAAGGTCAGCCAAAAGCAATCCCCTGCATAAGAGATTCATTCTCTGACCTTTATGATATAAAGTGAGGCTTCCTCCATTTATCCCAGCATTGACTGCCCTGAGCTAAGTGTGCATTGAATAGTTATGTTCTCCCAATGAAAGATGGTTCCAAAGAGCCTTCTCCTAGGTGTATACCAAAAAGCATTTCCTCTTTCCTTGCAGACTCCATACTGGTCTTGGTACCAAGAGGGTGTTGCCTTACTTGGCTAAACACATACATACACATACACACACAAAATCCAACTTAGCCCAGGGATTCAGAACACTGAGCAACTCAGGAATTGGTTTGGGGAGCGGAAGTACCAAAGTCACCACCACCTAGCTGTTGCTAAACCTTAGGCATTGTAGCTAATCAGTTAGTAACATTGAAAGACTCCTTTTATGGAGGCTTCCCCACCATCAATGAACTCATTTTATATAAATATTTAGCCAGGCAATAAACTGGACAGCCTATATTACTCAACATCAGCCTCAAAAGACCCTCCCGATTTATATACACAGCATCTTGGTGGAGCAATACATTTTACACGCATGACATGGTCAGCGATAAATATACCAGGGTAGGTCAAACCCTATTTGGTTCTCTGCTTTTAACTGTCTTGGGCTTTGTGTGTTTCTTTAATCAGTTGGATGATTTAGATAAACAACGTGTATTAGTCTTTGTAAGTATAACATGCCTTGAACTTTCTCCAGATATTCATTCCCATTCATCATCATAATAGTTGCTCCCCCTTGGCCATCATTAAGATTAGAAACATCCTTGAACCATTTAATGATATTCCACAAGACTGGACAGACTTTTCATGCCTTGATGAATTGCGATCACTCAGCTTAGACCAATGAAATTGGATATCCTTTAATGTGCCTGATGACTTTAAGGAGTTTAGGGAAAGCAGTGCTCAGGAATCAAAATGGCTTCACAGCATAACCATTTATTTGGGGGAAGATGCATGATTTAAGTAAAAAGGGACTAATGAGTTAATATCTAATCTGATAGCTAACTGCAATAGATATTATTTCTTTGTTCATACTGCTGAATATGGTTTTATTTACAAGTATCCATTTATTATAGAACTCACTAGAATTCTTAAAGGAGATATGAAATAATTTTTTTAAAGCATAAGATAGAATGTCAAACCAAGTTCTTCCAAGAAAAGTGATTTTTATATGTTCACACTGCTGATGAGGGAAACAAAATAAAAATATGGCTGGGCTAGAATGTGTTTAACTACCTTGGAGAAGAGAAAACTAGTTGCCTCTATTTTAGGGGGCCCTACATCTCCAGATGGTCACCATGGGAATGATGTGACCCCCCCAATATCTGTGTGATACAAACAAGCAGACTTGGCCATTTGTCCCATAAATATCTTTAATATCCTCACAGATCTTTCTATTCCACCAACTCTGAAACCACTGACATTGCTATGGTCTAGAGCTGGCTAATGATACTGACATATTTAAGTCATCTTTAAGTTCCTCTGCAGACCAGGATCTGAGACAGCAGGGTTAAGAACGGGATGTGAGTGTGTAGTGGGAAGAGCGCTGTGCTTGGAGTCAAAAGACCAAGCCCTGTCTCTCTAGTTGGTAATTTGATAAAAATTACTTATAGGAGCATCAGTTTCTTCTTTTATTCATCAATTATTTGTTAAACTTCTATAATGAGCCAGGTACTGTTCTCAGGATACAGGAGAGAAGGTAACAGGACATGGGGCTCACATTCAATTGCTGGCCCTGATGAATATAACTTCCTCTCTTCCAGAATTGTATGGGTCAAATAAGATGTCATAAGTAAAAGCACTGAATAAGGTGCGTTCCTCCCAGCAGCAAATCCTGAGATAAGAATCTGAGTGCAAGGGCTTTATTTGGAGGGCACAGGAAACACTGATAGTGCTGCTAGGAGATGAGGGAGGGGAAGGCAGCCAATAAAGGATGCATTAGCAAGGCAGTCACCACTATTGGGAGCTGGAAATACCAAAGGGAAATTCTGGGAAGTGGTGCAAACACAAGCCTCAGTGATATCCCACGCCAAAGGTGAAGGAGTTGGGTTCTTTGTACACCAGCTCCTAAGAATCATGAGTTGAAGGCTGCTCATTTGTGTTATTCTGATGTGTTAACGTCCTCACACTTCTGGCGTGTCATGGACAGAGTAGCTTTCTGTGATTTTGGAGGAAACTCCCAGGTACAGAGATGCACAGTATGGTAACTGTAGAATATGGCAACTAGAAATCAGCTGGATCACACTGGACATGGTAGTGTCTAGGAATATGGAGGAGGACTATCAGTGAATGATACAGAAGAGTAAAGAATCTCATCATTACTCTGTCAGTCAGATGGCTCCTGTCTGTCCCCAACCATGTGCCTCAATATTTAGCAACCATGTTCAGGCTAGCCTGTAGTAAATTAGTAACTCTTATTAACCAGCTTGATGTGGAAACAGTGTAGATTTAAGTTTCTCAAAGTGGGGTTTACCAGTCCATATAGATGGAGCCTCCAGAACGCATGAATTCAATGGATTTTGCAGTTCAAGAATTTTTCATTCTGATGACAAACTAAAATGAGTGAATACAAACATATTCAGGGTCAACTCGCAACTAATTCATGCTATTTCATTTGTATTTGTATTTGTATTTGTGATTGTAGTAATGTTGATGCCAAATGAAGATCACAGGTAGCTGGAAAAGAGTGAGAGAAATTGAGTCATGATCAATTTCTGAATTGAAATTGCTGAAAGTAAAATAAACTTTGTGGTCTTATCTTTCTGTTCAGGGTTGAGCAGAGGTGGTACACAGGTCTATGTACACACCAACTTTTGTCAGCAGTAAATGTAGTGGTAAACCCTCAACTAGGAATTTTTCGTGAAATGGATACATTGCAAATTCCCAGGGTATCTATTAAGTGGATTGGCTAGAAAAATAATGGATAGATAGCTAAAAACAAGTTTATTGTCAAAAAGGAAATATAATGCATATTAGCAACTCAAGTGAGGGCTGCCAAGTTCAAAATCAAAAGAATCAAGTCAACTAGTGAAATACTCAGCTTCCAAATAAAGGCTTCTATAATTAAAATAAAATAAAATAAAATAAATATGTATAATATATATTACATATAATAAAAATAGTATTTATTTATTTAATATTAAATTATATTATTAAATTTATATTTAATATTAAATTAAACATTTAATTAAAATAAATATTAAATAAATAAATATTAAATAAATAGAAAATAAACATTGAATTATATTTAATATTAAATATTAAATAATATTGAAATATTGTGAATTGATATTATATTATTTATATATTTAATATAATATTAAAATATTAAATATTATATATAATAAAATACTAAAAATAAAAATAAAAATATAATATATAAATAAAATAAATATAAATATAATAAAAATCAGGATTTCTGCTTCTGGAAGGATGGAATAGAGGCACTTTTCCTTATTCCTTCCATTAAGCACAGCTAAAAACATGGGAAAAGTTGGAAGGTGGAGAAAATAAGGCAGGCCAGTTTGGGACCGTGAGTCCTGAGGAACATGGTGATGAATTCCCTGAGGTTTTGTTTTGCCTCATCTATCCCAGACTGGTTGCTGGAGAAGCCAGCAACCCAGAAATACCAATGGACACAGACAAAAGAGCCCCAAGAAAAGTCTGCTCTCTCAGGCCAATGGACCAAGAAAGATGCAGTCTAGCAGAACAGAAAAATTTTAGGCAAGAATGGCTCTACTTCCAGCCAAACACCATGAGAAACAAAAAGGCTGCAACGGCACCTCCACTCCTTCCAGTGAAGGTCATGGGGAGAACCTAGACTTTTATCCTCATTAGGCCGTTACACGCATCCCAGGACCCCCTCTGCCAAGTGGAATCATAGAAGGCCAAAGGGAAAAGGAGACTTTCATCTCTTCCAGGGAGTAAAGAGCCCCTTCCCCTCCCAGTGGGCAGGATGCCAGCAAAAGCCTGAGTGGGAGCCCAAACTCCCACCTCCACCAAGGGGTAATGAGGAACCACTCCCTATAGGGGTCAAAGGAGCTGAGTAGAGAAACCAGACTTCTCTACTTCCAACTGGCAAGTAACAAGGGAACACCCCACTTCTCCCACCAAAATGGTGACCTGTTAAAGAGGAGTCTTGTTAAAACACAAGATTTAAGTAAGATCCAGAGACTCATAAAATGATAACCAAAATATCCAGGTTTCAGTGGAATGCCACTCATACCAAGAACCAAGAAGATCTCAACTAGAATGACAAAAGACAATCAACAGATGTCAACTCCAAGATGTTAGAATTAGCTGAAAAAGAATTTAAAGCAGCCATTATAAAAATGCTTTGACAAGCAATTATAAACGTGCTTGAAACCAATGAATAAAAAATAGAAAGTCTCAGCAAAGAAATTTATGGTACAAAGAAAAATCACATAGAAATTTTAGGACTGAGAAAAACAATAACCAAAATAAAATCAGATAATGATTTAAGGTAAAACAGTAACCAAAACAGTGTAATATAACCATCATATCATTGTTAACATAAACTTTGATTTTACATTTTGTTGTGTTCACTTAGAAGTCTCCTTGGATTTATAATTGTAAATGAGCTACACACATAAGAAGTTTAAACTTAGTTTTATATTTGTACACTTTTAAGTGGCAATAGTTGGAAGTAATTTATGTTAACAATAGGAAACTGTGGGTTTTTTGTTTTTCCTTTATGAGAGTCCCTCGTTCAAACAAGAAAATATTTTTTAAATGACATTAACAATGTGTTATGGGTAAATTATGCCTTCCCCACCAAAATTCACATGTTGAAATCCCAAGCTCCAGTACCTCAGAATGTGACTGTTTTGGGAGATATGGCCCTTAAAGAGGCAATTAACGTAAAATGAGGTCATGTGAATGGGCCTTAATCTGCCATGACTGGTGTCCTTATAGGAAGAGGAGCTTAGGATACAGACGTGCACAGAGGAAAGACAATGTTCAAACAAAAGAGATAGGGATGGCCACCTACGAGCCAGGGAGGGAGGCCTCAGAAAAACTCAAACCCATCAACACCTGGATCTCAGAATATGGTATTCTTTACCAATATTTATTCCTGAATTATATCCTAATTTTTTTGTTTTTTAGCAACTTACTGAGATATGACTTACATTATCGTAAATTTAATGAAATAATGGGTGAATTTAAATTCACCCATTTAAAGTATACAATTCAATGGCTTTTATTATAGTCACACAGTTGTGCATTCAGCATCATAATTAATTTAAGCACATCATTAATTAATCCTAAAAGAAACCCCACACTCTTAATTTACCACCACTTAACCTTCCCCATCCCTCATCCTTCCCAGCTCTAAAAAACTACTAGTCTATACATTCTTTCTATAAATTGATCTATACTGGGCATTTCCAATAAATGGGATCATACAATATGTGGTCCTTTGTGACCGGCTTCTTTTATGTAGCATAATGCTTTCCAAGTCCATTCATGTTGTTGTATTTATCAGTATTTTATTATATTTATTGCTAAATAATATTCCATTATATAGGTATATACTACATGTTTGTTTATTTATCAGTTGGTGAACATTAGTGTTGTTTTCACTTTGTGACTATTAAATAATGTTGCTATGGGGACGCTGGGTGGCTCAGTGGGTTAAAAGCCTCTGCCTTGGGCTCAGGTCATGATCCCAGGGTCCTGGGATCAAGCCCCACATCGGGCTCTCTGCTCAGCAGGGAGTCTGCCTCCCCCTCTCTGTCTGCCTGCCTCTCTGCCTACTTGTGATCTCTGTCTGTCAAATAAATTTTTTAAAAATTACTTAAAAAATAATGCTGCTGTGAACATTCATGTCCGTGTTTTTGTGTGATATATTTTTATTTCTCCTGGGTATATATATACCAAGAAGGGAAAAAACTCAGTGTTTAACTATTTGAGGAGAGCTGCCTGACTGAGTGACTGCACCTCATGGAATAATTGAGGAGGTTCCCATCCTCTTCTGTTTTTTGGAAAAGTCTGTGTAGAATTGGTATTAATTCTCTAAATGTTTGGTAGAATTAACTGATATAGCATCTAGTCCCAGACTCTCTTTCTGGGAAGATTTTTGCTTACTAATTTAATCTTTTTACTTACTAATTTAATCTCCATTGTCTTTCTATTCTCTATTAATCAATCTTCATTATTTCTTCCTTCTACTTGCTTTGGGTTGAGTTTGCTCTTCTTCTTTTTCTCATGTCTTAAAGTGGAGTGTTTGGTTGTTGATCTGAGATCTTCTTTTTTAATGTAGGCACTTACAACTATAAATTTCCCTCTAAGAACTGCTTTAGCTGAATCCCATAAGTTTTTTGTATGTTCTGTCTTGAATTCATTTTGAAGTATTTTCTATTTTACCTGTGTGTGTTTTTTTAAGATTTTATTTTTAAGTAGTCACTATACCCAATGTGGGGCTCAAACTCACAACCCAAAGATAAAGAGCCGTACACTCCACCAACTGAGCCAGTCATTTGATTATTGATTATTTAGTAGCCCCTTGTCTAACTTCCACATATTGCTGAGTTTGCTCTATTTCTTTCTTTCAGTAATTTCTAATTTTATTCGATTGTGATCAGAGAACATAGTTGCTTTGATTTCAGTCCTTTTAAACTTGAAGTTTGTGTTATGGCCTAGTCCAAGGGCCTTCTTGAAGAATGCTCCATGTACATCCTAGAAGAATGTGTACTCTGCTATTGATGGGTAAGGAGTTCTGTGGGTGTCTTTCAGGTGTGCCTGTGTATAGTGGTGTGCAAATCTTTCATTTCCTTGTTGACCTCTTGCCCGATTGTTCTATCCAATATAGAGTGAGGTATTGAAGTCTCTATTATTGCTGACTTGTCTATTCTTCCCCTCAATTGCATCAGCCTTTGCTTCATGTACTTTGGGGCTGTGCTGTTAAATGTGTATATGTTTATAACTGTTATGAATTCCTCATGGATCGATCTTTTTATCATTATAAAATGCCCCTTTTATCTCTAGCAATACCTGTTGTGTTCAAGTCTATTTTGTCTAATATTAGTATAGCCACTCCAGATTTTTTAATGGTTTCTGTTTGCATGATATATTTTTCCATTCTTTTACTTTCAATCTATTTGTATATTTGAGTCTAAAGTGTGTCTCCTGTAGACAGCATATAATTGAAATTTGTTTTTTAATCCATTCTGACAATCTCAGCCCTTTGATTGGATTGTTTAATTCATTCACATCTGTAATGGTTGACTTTATGTGTCAATTTAGTGGGTGTTTTGGGATGAGATTAACATTTAAATTAGTGAACACTGAATAAAGTAGATGGCCCACCAGAATGTGTGTGGACCTCATCCAATCAGTTGAAATCCTGAATGAATCCCTGAGCAGGAAGGGACTCTCCAAGAGACTTCCTTCAGACTTCCTCTACATCATTGACTCTCAGGGTCTCCAAACTGCTGGCCTTCACACTGGCACTGCACCACTGGGGCTCCTGGGGCTCAAGCCTGCTGGCCCACTCTGCAGATTTGGCTTTGCCAGGCTCCATAATTGTACAGTCCAGTTCCTTATGAAAAATCATTTATATACAAGCACACATACAGATCCTATTGGTTCTATTTCTCTGGAGAACCCTGACTAATACAACATCTAATGTTATTAGAGTGTAGATTAATTTTTTGTTTTCTATATGTCTATCTTGTTCCATTTGTTTTGTTGCTATTCCTTTACCGCTTATTTTGTACTAAGTGATTATTTCTGGTGTCATTTGATTCCTTTAATAATTTTTCCACTATTTAGTTATTTTCTTAGTGGTCGTTCTAGGGATTCCCATATGTAAAACCTTATCAGAATGAACTTGAGATTTATATTAATACAATTCCAGCAAGAAGCAGAAATATTACTCTTATATAGCCCTACTCATGATTTTCTTTTTGTGCTATTATTGTCACACATAAATGTTGCAAGTGCAACGATAAATCATTATCATTATTACTTAATATAATTTTTATGTCAAAGAAGTCAAGATAAGAAAGAGCAAACATATATATGTAGATTTGTTATATTTACTTTCTTCAGCCAACAGCCAGCAAGGAAAGGGGGATCTCATTCTTACAACCTCATGGAACTAAATTCTGCCAACAACCTGAATGAGCTGGAAACAAATTCTCCCCTAGTGCCTCCCAGAAGGAATGCAGCCCTGCCAACACCTTGATTTTAGCCTTTCACGTACTGGAGCAAATAATCCAGCTGAGGACTTCTGACTTACAGAATTGTTAGATAATACATACGTGTTGTTCTAAGCTGTTAAGTTTATAACAATTTGTTATGGCAGCAATAGAAAACTAATACACTGTTTCATAGTGCCTCTTCCATGTCACCATGAAGAACCCTCATTTATTCACTCAACAAATATTTAGTGAGGACCTATGATGTACCAGGCACTGTCCTCAGTCCTAGAAGTATAGTATGAACAACAGAAAAAATCCCTGTTTTCAACAGGGAGCGTACCTGCAAATGGAGGGAGACATCTAAACCAACCAAATGTGTCAATGATATGGTAGATTGGAAAGGCGAGTGCTAGAAGGGAAAAAATAAAGCAGAAAGGGGACAGGACACAGAGTGGTGGGAGGAGTGTGGTGAGAAGGGTGCTCATTGAGAAGGTAACATATAGGGACACCTGGGTTGCTCAGTCAGTTAAGCATCTGCCTTGAGCTCAGGTCATGATCCCGGGATCCTGGGATCAAGTCCCACATCAGGCTCCTTGCTCGCTGGGGATCCTGCTTCTCCCTCTGCCTGCCACTCCCACTGCTTGTGTGTGCACTCTCTCTCTGACAATTAACTAGCTAACTAAATAAAATCCTTAAAAAAGAGAGAGACAGTAACATTTAAGCAAAGAGTTGAAGGAAATAAGGGGGGGGGGCAAGCCATGTGGATCTATCTGGAAAGGAGGAGAGGTAAAGGCACGTGCAGTGGCTCTGAGATGGGAGGCGGTCTGGGCTGCTGGAACGGCAAGGAGGCCAGGATGGCTGGAGCAGAGTGAGCAAGGGTTATAATGCAAAGTGGATTGGAGAATGACAGGGAGCAGATCCAGGGTTTGTAAGGACTCTGAGGCAAGGGGTCCTGTAAGGGTTGGAGCAGAGGAGCATCATGATCAGACTCCTCCTGGCTGCTGAGTGGACAAGTAACTGTGGCTGTGGGGAGGCTGCCATTGTAACTTGGGGAAGAGATGATCTGGGTGGTAGAGGTGGAGAGGGGGAAAAGTGCTGGAATTCAGGACAATAGCATTTAGTCGTGGATTGGTTCCAAAAGAGGAGAAAAGGCAGACTCAAGAAGTTCAGTTTGGTGGCCCCGCCAAAGAGCCTTGTCTCTGTATTTGTACCTTGATGCAGTCCCCTCGTGAATCTGGGTTGAGCCCAGTGACTTGATATGAGCAATACATGTGGCAAAAGTAAGGCTGGGCCAGTTCTGACTGTTTAAACCTTAAAAGGGCCTGGTAGCTTTTGCTTTAAATGCTCCTGGGAACTTGAGCTGCCAGGTCTTATGGGAGAAGCAGCATGCAAAGACCATGTAGAGCAGCCACAAGCAGAAGGAAAGACCTTGAGCTTGCACAGAAAAGGAAGGAAGCTCATCCAGCCCAGCTCTCAGCTCACACTCCAGCTGAACACAACACACTTGTGACTACCGACAAGAGTCACAGAAAACCCACTAGGTGAAGCCCAGCCTAATTGACACAACTGTGAGAAAACAAAATA
The DNA here is from genome assembly GCA_004024625.1 of Mellivora capensis. Taxonomy (NCBI): domain Eukaryota; kingdom Metazoa; phylum Chordata; class Mammalia; order Carnivora; family Mustelidae; genus Mellivora; species Mellivora capensis. Next base: position 151,567 of record PISX010000506.1, read on the forward strand.
CTTGTTGAAACTACTAAGATTTAGGGAGGTTATGCAACAATAGATACATTTTTTTTAAATGACCCCAAGAATTTGGGCCTGAGCTCCCAGAAGGATGAAATTTGCATTAACTAGATGGAAAAGGCTACTAGTTAATAGGTTTGGGGGGGAAAACTTGGGTGGACAGATTAAAATCTTACTATACTTATCAATGAAAAAGAACATATTTTTCTGGGTGTGGTGCATAAACAATGATTCTTGGAACACTGAAAAAATAAAATTATATTTTAAAAAAGAATATATTTTTCTTAATCTATGAGAAGAACAAAATCTTCTATCTTGTAAGCATTGCTGGATTTTCCAAGGCTCCTCCATCTAAGGAGCAACCTTTTGGACCCCCAACGTAACAGCAACAGCAGTGATTAAAGGAACTGATTATTTTTTTCTGTCCGGGTTCTGAAGCTCTGCTGACAATCAGTGAAATCCCCATCAGAGCAGAGAAACCCTAGCCCAGTGTTTCCAGCTTCGCCCCTGTGGTTTCAAGGCTCAGGGACTCGACCACGTAAAGGAGAAACCACCGTGCTTGCTCTCTCTGCTGTTTTCCACAACTGGTCACAATGAACCACCTTGGGCTTCTGGAAGCTGAATGCACAGCCTTGGGAGACCCTTGCCAGTTTTAGATTTAATCCTTCCTGTGGCCATACACTTCAGAGACAGCACTATGTGGGCAAAGAAAAACTGCCTGGTCACTTTCATCAGCCTGTAGGTCTCTGATGATAGGTATCTGGACTAATACCTTATAAACTTGAACCCAAATTAAGTATTGGGGAAAAGCAGTGTACTCCTTAAGAATTCTTAATGCTCCAGAGCAAATATTAATGTGAAAGGATTACTTTTATGCTGTCAACCTCCTGCTCACTCATTCCCAACCTGTGCAGCCTACTGCGTTTACCCACCCATCTCCTTCCTCTGCTTAATCAGGATTTAGGAATGGTTTAGGATGTAGCTAAAGTAAAACAACTTAATCATATTCACGGGGACTCATTTCTTCTGGGCTCAACCTTTTCTTGGGCAAGTGTTCCTGGGAGGAAGGAGTAGCTTCCACTCCTAGTCCCCCTTCAGTCCTCCACAACACGACTAACCACTGGAACCTTAAGTTGGATGGGAGACTGGGCTTCTTGGCACAAAGGGATTCACAATGTTGAACGATTGTAGGGTTTATGTTTAAAAGAAAAAAAGTTGATGTGCTTGACTTAATAAGCATTTTGTTTTCAGAAAAATGTTGGGAGGCATTTTTTTAAAATTTCACCATAAAATTATGTTGGTGATACCCAGGCTTGAGAGACGACATTCTGAAAGTGGGTGCCATAATGGTTGTTACAGTGTGGTCATCCTGGAGATATGTTCATGACATGGGGACACCGGATACCACTGTTTTGTCCCTTCAGATCTCTTAAAGTCATCACACACCTTTGGCTATGGTTTCTTCCGAGTACCATTAACACAATTCCAGATTCCTTCCCTGAAGCAGTCCCTAAATCCTTGATGGACTGCTGCTCTTCAGCTTGTTTTTTCCCACCTCCTTAAATGTATGCACCTGTCTCCAGCTGTCCGGTGCCTGGCATCACTGACCAACCTGTGAACTAACTTCCACTTCTGTGCCACATCCAGTTTTATCACTTGGAGAATGTTCAATTAGATATGATGGATAAAGATGGTTCATCAGGAGCACAAGGCAGGAAGAGACCCAGACAGGGCCCAAGCAGACTGGTGAGTCCACCCTCTCAGCAGAAGAGGATATAAAGGCCCATCAAGACCTCCAGGCGAAGGAGAATGGAATGTTTCTTAGTTTCAAGTCCTCAAGAAGCAACCCTGTGACAAGGTGGTAAGTGTAAGTAGTTTGGTCTGGGAGATGACCCCAGGACACACAAATAGGGGAACGAAGAAGGGTACAGGGAAGGGAAGAAGGCCAACATGAGGTGTATTAATAAGTCAACTACCACAGAGAGGAACTGAAGCTTAATTTCTGTGGGAAATCTCTCAAAAACAGGGTAAAACATGTACCCCAGACTTATACCACCCACGAAGCAAGGGAGTGAGCATATTAATACAACTCCTGTTCATCACTGGTTGAGAGCTGCTTCTGGAGCATGCTGATTCCTGGGCATTTCTGGTCTGCTGTGTGCAGGGACAGTGCAGCTTTCTATAGTTCCAGAACAAGTCTTCAGGCATAGAGGTGCAGATGTTAGCCACTGAATGTTTTCTGGGGCACTCCGAACTGGAGAGTCAATGGACAATGACAGTGGTCTGCTCTAGGACCCCTGCTCGGCTGGCTTTCATGGACAAATCAGACCTTGGCATGATCCTCACTGTGTGGATCTGCGGCCAGAGAAAACAGAAGCTGACTATACGGTTAGTCCTGGGTTGGGTTTCTAGAGAACCCTAAGGATAGAATATATGTACTGAACAGCAGCAGTTGAACCAATAATAAATAAGGTAATTCTTATAAGTCTGGACATCCTTCTAGGATAGTCTTAACTGAAAACAGCAGGTTATGTAAATCCATTTTGGTGTTAAAAACAGAAAATTCATGCATAAAAAGTCTATAGGGATACAAGATAAAGTGTTATTAAATGCTGTCTCTAGGGAAGTGGGGTTATGAGTTCATTTTTGTTGGGCTGGGGTTTTTTTGTTTTTGTTTTTGTTTTTTTTGCTTTCCTTATCTATTTTCTGATGTTTTTGTAGTGAGCATGAATTGCTTTTAAAACAATGACCAGATTTTTAAATTTCTTTTCTTTTTTTTATTATGTTAGTCACCGTACAGTACATCATTTAGTTTTTGATGTAGTATTCCATAATTGTTTGTGTATTAATACCCAGTGCTCCAGATTTTTTTTTTAATTCCACAATAATTTAATACAATCTCAAGATTCAAGAATAATTTCAGGACTTTTCTAAATGTTCCCTTCTTCACAATGTCCTTTCCTCCCTCCCCACTCTTACCTGTGCTTCAGAACAGAATAATGACCCCACTTATTTGCAGGTGAACAATGTACCATCATCACTCTCAAACATGGGACACGGTGAGCAATTAGGCAAAAAAGAATTTTGAGCAGCCAAAGAGAGGTCCCCACAGCCATGAGCTAAAAGTAATCTATTTTGCTCATAGACAAGTGCCACAGACTAGCATTTAGGACTTATTTATACATACTTTGTCCACAATTCTAACAGACATTGCTATCAGACTTTAACTTCACAATTCAAAGCAGCAAGGAAAAGAGGAGGAAGGGCCTGCCCTCGTCAGACACAAGGGAGGCAGACGGAAGAGGCAGAGCTGACAAGCAAGGAGAATGGGCCCAGGCAAGGCCTTCAGGCCTCGGCATTCAGCACGGGTGCTGTGGGCTCCTGCAGGTAGAGCACATGCCCTCCATTTCCTGGCCACTTCCAGAAAACTCCCATTGCCAAACCTAGAGCAGGATCACAGGGTTAGCCCTGAGGAATCCAGACCAGGCTTACTTATACTTAAGAGAACCAAGCATCCAACCATCAGGGCTTAAAGAGAAGCAGAAAATAGGCCTATAGTAAAGATCATCCATGTTAAAATACTGCTTCAGCATCTTGGTGATATAAGGCAGACTAGGGAATGAGATTACTTTCTTATCTTTCAACCCTTTCTACTCTTGTGTGAAATGAGGCAGATTATCCTCTGGTTCCAGAATCTGCTCTTTAATATCTGAACTGATCACTAAGGAACTTACACCACCCATTACGTTTTTGCCTCCATGAATCTATCACTTTTTTTTTTTTTTTTTTTGCCTCCTGGTTTGACACTATTCCTAAAATTAAAAAAAAAAAAATAGGAATTGGAGAATAAAGCCTTAACAAACTGTTCTTGGAGGGGCTGTGCTCTTTTACACTGACCAGTTTTTAAACTCTTCATAAATGGGGTCTTTAACAAGCCCAAACTTTTAAATATGAGTAGAATAAAGTCAAAAGAAGATGAAAAGAAATGGCATTCCTGGTGAAGTAGGTCAGATGATTTTCAGACTCCAAAGTGTCCTGATAGTTTTATGTGATCCAGTCCAGTTCCTCAAAAAACCCTGCCAACAGGTAACAGGTCTTTTTGAAAGCTTTTGAAGCCAAAGGCTCCCCACCAGCCAGCCCATCGCTTACTAAGTTCTCAGCCTCATTAAGAATGAGAAACAGATACCACGGCACCAACCTGTCTACGGGAACACAGCGAGACAAATGTAATTGCCTGTACGAGGAATATAAATCAGCAACTCCCAAATCATTCATATGTACACCCACTCCATTTTGGTTGTCTTTCCTTTATAATTTGGCCATACATCGATGTCGAGTGTATAATTTCATCTGGGGCTTTATCAGTTACCGCCCAGGGCCATGATTATATGGTGCAGGGAACTTCCTCTCCCTGAGGGAGGCTATCTTTAGTATCTTTCTGATAGCCACTTCTTACACACAAAATCAAAAGAAAAGTCTTGGTTTCCTTATGTGGCTCCAGAATCACTAAATATAACATTTAGAAGCAATTTATCAACTGAAACTCTTGGGTTTTCAGCTGCCACTACAATTTTCCAAAGCAGAGAGTTCTTATTCCTCCCCTTTATTTTTTTAATCAACCTGCAATAAAAATTTTAGGGATCTTGATACTGACCACTCAATCATGAACGAAGCACAACTTTCATCTTGTTAGTGTCCAGCCTAACTTGCATAAAGACTGGTTTTGAACTATCAGAACCATAGCAAAAAAATAAATAAATAAAGGTATGATTTCTGCAAGAAGTAACTTTTTACAAATAAAATAAAAAATGGCTCTCCAATCTAGGATTCAAAAGATAATTTATTAGTCTGAGAAGAGGAGTCACACACTACACTCAGTAATATGCTTCTTTTATTTTTGTGCCTTTATCTTAAAAATATATTTAAACAAGAAACAAAGATAATATTGAATTTTCCCATAAATTTTGCTTTCTTATTTACAGTGTTACATTGTAAATAACATTCCATTATACACAAATTAAGGACTGTGCATTCCTGTATGTTCTCTTTACATATTCTCTCATAATATAGTACATATAGCTCGAAGATATGCAGTATTTAAGCTTAGAAAAGCTTGAGGAAAGAAGTACAAACTTTATCAATAAGACTATTATTTAAAAAGGTTCTGACCTTAATTCTCTGCTAGATTGTTTCACTGAAACCATTCTTTGTTAAAGAAAAATGCCCCATATGAGGGATGAGAATAACAGTTTAAGTTAGCACAGGATCCACTTAAACTGGTTAACAAATAAAAACACTTTATCACTTAGTACTGTTATTAAATGGAGCACTACCACTGTCAACTCATTTAAACAAGGAGATTTACTCTTCAGCTCAGACACATTACACCAACGACAGCTGGTACCTCTGTATGAAATCAAAAACGTTTCCTTTGCAACTTTAGGTTTTACTTGTAAACAGTAAAGCACACATTTTGTAAAGACGATTTAATCATTCCCGGTCTTAGGTTACACGATAAGGAGTTTGCATTTCATCGAGGGAGAGCAAGCGCACGCACTGCACACACGCACACACACGCACACACTCAGGCCCGCAGGTCACTAAGCGCTAACTACAGCAGCACTAGTGTCGCAAGCGGTGCACGAGGCTGCAAGAGGGATTATAAAATGGCGAAGATAAAACATCCAACTTCAGTTAAAAACCCCCGAAATGCTTGCTCAGGCTCTGAAATGTCTCTCGGATGCTTCACGCTCGGCCTCAAGGGTCAGTTCACCGGGCTCTCCAGGCGGCAAACCCCACCTTCGATTGCCACGGACTGTCCAGCCACTGCACCAGGAGGGAGTCTTGAAATGTGAGTCTGCAGAGAGGGAGACAGGAGAGCATTAGAAGGGCCAACTGTATCCTCCCATAAGTGACGAGGGCAGAGGACGTACTAGAATGCCACAGACTCTTTGCGTCTCAGGATCTCCAGACCGTGACGGTGGTAACTGTTCAGTGCAGAGAGATCCTGTTTGGTCAAATCTTGCAGGGGATGTTTAGTGAGCATCTACTACCTGCTAAACATGGCAGTAGCAATGGCAAGTACAGAATGAACAAGATAGCAAAGGCTCCTGAGGGCACAGAACTTACATTTTCGTCATATTCTGAACAGTAATTAATGGTTTTAAGGTCAATTTTATTGAGCATATTCTAGTTCTCTGAAAAGCAATAATTTATATACATTTTGTCTTCCAAAGCAACTGAGAATACCTGATTCACATTTACGTTTTACTCCCTAACGGATTGGAATAGCTTGCAAAAATTCCAATAATTCAACAACCTCAAAAGTGAGGCAAGCGCCTGGGTGACTCAGTGGGTTAAGCCACTGCCTTCGGCCCGGATCATGATCTCGGGGTCCTGGGATCGAGTCCCGCATCGGGCTCTCTGCTCAGCAGGGAGCCTGCTTCCCTCTCTCTCTCTCTGCCTTCCTCTCTATCTACTGTGATCTCTCTCTGTCAAATAAATAAATAAAAATCTTTTAAAAATTAAAAAAAAAATTTTAAAAGTGAGGCAATAAGACTGAAAGAAAAATAGGAGCTTAAAAAATAAGGTAAAGACAGGCATGAGATTAGCACACAAACTCTCGCCTGACTTCTGTATCCATGCTGGAGGGAGCCTGCTGCCCCGTCTCTCAGCTTCCTCATTCCATAACCAGAGAGGTGGTTCATGTGTGTCCAGAATCACAACAAACCAACTGCTCACAAAGGAACAACTATTCCTGGTACAAGGCCTGGGAACTATTTCTCTTACGGGGCTTTATACACAGAAGGTACCACGGTTAGTGGGTGAGTGAAGACATCAGTTGTACAACAAGGAGTTTTGTAGGGCTGAGTGTTAGCTTTACTCAAAGGACACTGGCTCTGATAGAAAACAGTAAGAGCTGTTCCATAAGGGGTCAGGACAACATCAGCCAGGAATTCCTTTTTTGGATGATCTGGCTTAATCCAGGGATAGATAAATGCCGGGAGCTTATAAGAAGAACAGAAGGACTGCATATTCCTTAGGTAATCCTCTCTAATTCTGCTACTCTAAACAAGTTTTTCCTAAGGACTGAACAGAAGTGAGTTCGAGCCCCGGGGCAAGGCCGTTAGACGCAGCTAGCAAAGTGGACAAGCCTAGAGTGGGAACGAAGTCCTCTCATGCAACCAAATATGAAACGAGCCTATGTTTTAGATGCAATGACAGCTAAGCTAACGGATTTGTAGTTTGAGGGTAGACAGTATTCTTGAACCTCAATCCCCAAGTCCTGTTAGAGGAGCTGACATAAGTCAAGAATTTGGAAAGTTCTAGAGAATAGCAAACATTCTCTGGGCACTGAGTTTTTCCCTGTGCAAGGCAGGAAGCAACCTGTAACCTACGAGGGTGAGAGGTCTGTTGTCTCAGGTAGCGAGCTGGGTGAGGCAGTCTCTGTGGTATCTCCTGGGACACAAGTATCAGTGAGTTCACTCACAAGGCTCATGCTTTTGGGAACTGTGTCCCAGAATCTGGGCTCATTATTATATCTGAGGGCCAAACTTGGATCTCACCATATGGAAATATTGTACCTGAGGAGTCCACAGTAGAAAAGCTTGTGGCTCTTTTGTTTCTTGTGATACGTCATTAACCTAGCAGGAGTTAGAAGAGAGTGCGTTAATTCTGCTACCCAGCAGTCTTTGTCACATCAGGCCCAAGAATCTCAATTCTCACAATTCCCAGGGCTCAATGTTAATGGAGCTGTTATTCTTCCAGGAATTCCTTAACATGAGGCGAAAGAGAATTTTTCCCCCAGGTATCATTCATCATTTTTTTTTTAAGTTCTTTTAAACAGACAAAAAAAATCCCTGAAAGAGTAGAAGTCCCTTAGTCAATTTCATCCCTAATCTCACCCTCTTTGGTCATGAACACCGTCATGCAGCTATGACAGGGATCAAGAATGAGGCAAAACCCTGGTGGAAAACAGGATGGGAGTTCCCCAAAGAATTAAACATGAAATTACCATATGATCCAACAATTCCACTTATGGATATATACCCCAAACAAGTGAAAGCAGGGACACAATAGCCAAAAGGTGGAAACAACCCAAGAGTTCATAAACAAAATGTGATGTATAGTATATACACACAATGGAATATTATTTGACCCTAAGAAGGAAGGAAACTCTGACACATGCTACAACATGAATGAACTTTGAAGACATTATGCTAAGTGACATAAGCCAAATACAAAAGAACAAATATTGTAGGGTTCCACTTACATGAGGTATCTATTAGTTAAGTTCATAGAGACAGGAAATAGGATGGTGGCTGCCAGGCACTGGGGGAGAGGGAATGGACAGTACCATTTAATGGGTATAAATTTTCAGTCTGAGAAGATGAAAAAGTTCTGGAGATGGATGGTGGTGATGGTTACACAACAATATGAATGTACTAAATGCCACTGAACTCTGCATTCAAAAATGGTTAACATGGTAAATTTCATTATGTATGTTTTACTATAACAATAATAAAGAAAAAAGAATAAAGCAGAAACGACAATTTCCAACCCAGTGGAGAATAATACTCCATTTCATAACATTAAGAAAAAAGGCTAGCTGGGAATGAATCTACAAGGTAGATCCCCATAGAAGAAACATTAACACCATCAGGTTTTGTTCACAAATAGGTTGGCATTCTCCAATCAGGTCTGTTCAAATATCTGTCCCCTAAGAGAAAAGCTCACAGGGAAATCTGTCTTCATGTTTCCCAGAGATACAGGGAGAGTCCAGCAGGACCTCCTGGCGGGCCTGGTGGTCCAGGCATCAGAGGATAAATTAATTGTTTAAAGATCAAAGAGTGAACATATGTCCAAGCAGATGGCCTGCAACTTGACCGGGAGGATGTTGGTCTTAAGGCAACTGATTTCCTGCTGACCAAGAAAAGACCAGAGCTAAAAGGAAGAAATTCTTGCCCTACGGACCAGGGGACTTGATAGCAATCCCTTGAGATTTACAAAAACACAGATGGCCAATGCAAACTTATCTCTGACACTCCCCCCACCACGTTTATGATAGAAGAACATCTAAATAAACCAAGCTAAACTACAAAGCATCAAGGAGAGTTAGGAAGGAAAAGAAAAAGGATTGCAAAAGATGACAGAGGTCTTGAGATAGCTGTTAACAGTACATGGAAAAAATACTTCGAAAATTTTGTATAGATTTGTATGCAATTTGTATAAAATTTTGTATTTGTATAAAATACAAATTTGATTTGTATAAAATTTGCTATTTATGTAAGACAGAAATGCTCAACTAGACAAACTAGTTAAGATTAACTTCTCAGGGTTACCCATTTCCCAAATCATCATCTAGTCAAGAGGGATTTTGCAATTACAAAACCCATTGGGGTGATCTTGGTGTTGAAAGTTAATAAAATGGTTGACCATCTGTCCAAATGACAGTACTTCCCCAGTTTCACCCATCAACATGATCTTTTGACTCATCAGAAAATAAGTGCCCTTGGTCTGAAAACATTTGATCCAGAATATATTTGAAGCTTTCTGTGTGTCAATGGAGCATCAAATCACATTATAAACAGTGGGAGCTGTTTAAGAGAATGTTTTATACAAGTATTCATCTTGAAATGTTCTTTTGACATGTGGATTGGAATTCCTCTTGTAGCTAAAAAGAGACCATTTTCTACAATGAACTTATATGTCAGCACTGAAAAGTGCAATAAAGTATTTTACATTGTCTAAGGACTGGGTAGACTCTTGGGTACACTATAAGCATTAAGAACTTAACAAGGTGTCTTAAAACCATTTAAATGCAAGTGTACTTTTAGGAAAATGTATAACTAATGATAAATAGCACATAAAAATCAACATGAAATAGCAGCAGATGAGTTCATTTTGGGTTGTTTTCCTCTACTTCTTGTTGTATGCCCCACTCACATACCTCTCTAACCATGATTCCATGTCCTTTTCTGGTTTCTTTCTCAAGGAAGACTTCCTTGACTGGATCCCCAACTCAGTCTAGAAGCTCTTCTTCTAGCTCTTATGGCACCCAGCTGAGTACTTCTTGTCCTGTTATGTAACTGTCTTGGTCTTGGTCTGCTTTGAATTTTTATTTTTATTTTTATTTTTTTTTAAGATTTTATTTATTTATTTGTCAGAGAGAGAGGGAGAGAGAGCAAGCGAGCACAGGAAGACAGCGTGGCAGGCAGAGGCAGAGGGAGAAGCAGGCTCCCTGCCGAGCAAGGAGCCCGATGTGGGACTCGATCCCAGGACGCCGGGATCATGACCTGAGCCGAAGGCAGCCGCTTAACCAACTGAGCCACCCAGGAGTCCCCGCTTTGAATTTTTAGCATCTATAAGTGAAAGTCAGTAGGAGGCAGGAGCTGGTCTTACACAGGACTCTGTATTTTTTGCACCGGTCAAAGTGCTTGACCCAGAAGGCACACTCTCGAAATGCTGAGTGAAATGACTAAAACACACCCTCAAGGGGCTATACTTTTGAATGCATAAAGAATCTCAAGTGTTTTAACTAGTATAACCAACTAGTTTGATTAAAAAGTCAAACTAGTTTGTCATAGCAGATTCTTTTAAATAGACATTTTTTAAAGTATAGACAAACTTTTCCATCTTCCAAGTGGGTATGTTTAAAACAGAGATGGAGCTCTAGAGTTCTCAGATGTTAACAGCTCCACACCAGTGGAACTCACTGCTTTACACATAAAATTCTCTGCTTTCTTGTGAATTCCCTGACTGACACACAAAGATTCTTGAAGTTAATATTCCTTGAAGAATTGTCCACTTATAAATTAAACTAACTCAAAGCCAATATTCTTAGTCCTATATCTTGTTATAAAATCAAGTACATTATATAATAACAAATTTAGTCTAAGATTTTAAAAAAAGAAAGTTAAAGACAAAATATCACAGAAATTATATAATCCCTTGATGTACTAATCACAATCTAAGTAGTAGCTGAGACTTCCTATCATTCATATTCATGTCTTTAAATCTCTTAAGACCACCTTAGTGACTGTTCTTTTGTGGTTTCCAAGAAAGCTTGAAGCACACGATTTAATTTTAAAAGTCTCAAAGCCTTTATTTAGTGGTTATATTTTAATCCATCTTTTCCACTCTTAGGAGAATTGCTGAGATCTGCCACAGGAGTCAAGGGAAGAGTCTCTTAAACAAATTATTATCCTCCTTTGGTGGGGTCAGGAAAATAAAATCTAGACAGATATGGTCCAAAAAAAGATCTTGGAAATATTTTATTCATTGGTTTCATCATTCTGAGGGTTTGGTTTTCTGTTTTTTAAAAATAGAGCTTGAAGCAAGATAGTATTGTCAAAGCAATACAGGCATTTACAAATAGAACAAATGACATTGAGAAAACATTCCACTTTTGTTTCCTTTGCCTTTGGAGACATATCTTGAAAGAAGTTGCTGTGGCTGATATCAAAGAGGTTACTGCCTATGTTCTCCTCTAGGATTCTGATGGATTCCTGTCTCATGTTGAGGTCTTTTATCCATTTTGAGTTTATCTTTGTGTACGGTGTAAGAGAATGGTCGAGTTTCATTCTTCTACATATAGCTGTCCAATTTTCCCAGCACCATTTGTTGAAGAGACTGTCTTTTTTCCACTGTATATTTTTTCCTGCTTCGTCGAAGATTATTTGACCATAAAGTTGAGGGTCCATATATGGGCTCTCTACTCTGTTCCATTGGTCTATGTGTCTGTTTTGATGCCAGTACCATGCTGTCTTGGTGATCACAGCTTTGTAGTAAAGCTTGAAATCAGGTAACGTGATGCCGTCAGTTTTATTTTTGTTTTTCAACATTTCCTTAGCAATTCGGGGTCTCTTCTGATTCCATACAAATTTTAGGATTATTTGCTCCAGCTCTTTGAAAAATACCGGTGGAATTTTGATCGGAACGGCATTAAAAGTATAGATTGCTCTAGGTAGTATAGACATTTTAACAATGTTTATTCTTCCAATCCAAGAGCATGGAATGGTCTTCCATCTTTTTGTGTCCTCTTCCATTTCTTTCATGAGTGTTCTTAGTTCCTCGAGTACAGATCCACATAGAGAGACTTAAGAAACAATATTTCAAAACACATAGGAGGTGTTTTCATCCACCAGAACCTTTCGAAGTACATGTAATATATAATATATCATGTCTAATTCTAAAGTTAATCTACGAGGCAGTTTATCATAATGGTTATGTGCATGGGCTACACATTCAGAGCATCTTGGGTGCTGGGGCATTTCCTCTTCTTCCTGGACACACTGAGGGACTACATTTCTCAGCTGCCTTTCAGGTAGGTATGGCTACGTGACTGAATCAGGCCAGTGCACTAGAGTACTCTGTGCCATTACCAGCCATGGCAGAAAATCTTCTTATGCACCATTCTCCATGCTCTTTGACGACCTTGAGGCTCATGTGCTGTAAGGAGCCTCAGACTCTGGGTCACAGCCTGGAGGAGAGCCTGCTGCTAATCACAAGCCCCAATTTGGATTTTATGGGAATTAGAAACACACTTCTTACCGTGTTTGAGCAACTATACATTTTGAAGTTTCCTTCTTAGAGCACCTAGTGCTATCTTGAACCAGTAACAGTTCAATACAGGCCTCTGTGCTTTCTAGCTGTGTAACTCTGTTGGCTACATAACTTCCTAGGGCCCCATCTTTAAAATGAACATAATAGTAGCATTTATGATCGGGTTGATAAGGACTACATGAGATATTGCGTGCAATCAAAATATGTGTCAATTAATGAAAGATTATCATTATTTAAACAAACACAAAGCCATAGAATAAAACATCATACAGCACAATCTCTATTGTAGATTATTGGATATCCAAGAATTGGAAAATTCTATTTTAAAAGTTAGATAGTCTCCAAAAATAGAATGTGGTATTTTAAAGAAAAATTAGCTGCATGCTAACAGGTAAGTTTCAAGAAAATGGACATTTTTAGATCAGTATTTTTGATGGTGCTATTTGCTGCTACAGATAAAATAATTAACAGTTGCTGAGTATTTAGTAACTGCTAGCATTTGTGTATATCTGCTTGCTATATAACTAATCTTCTAAGGTTCAAAAACAGTGAACATATTACGGTGCTACAGAGAAAACCAAATGGCAGAATACTGGCAAAATGCCTTCTAAGAACATGTGGGATTGTATGGAAGACAAGTACAACCACATAAAATGATTAGAAAACCATTAACAAAAGCACATAACCATGTCCTATTAGGGTAGAGTACTCCAAAGTGTGTTTTCTAACACCACCAAGCAATTAACTCTATTCTGCCAATACTGATCAGGGGCCCTACAGCTGAACTCAGTGCTAACACTGTCTACCAGGTCAGATCCATAGGTTAAGGGCTCAGTCCCACAAGACTGCTGCTCCTTCCCAATCCAGACACCAATCTTAAGTCCACATTGGTGGACATACCCACAATAAATGGCAAGTTCCCACGACCTCTCTTCAAGTTTGCTAATTTGTTAGAGTGGCTCACAGAACTCAAGCAAAGTTTACTCACTAAATTACTGGTTTATTGTAAAAGTATACAATTCACGAGCAGCCAGATGGAAGAGATGCCTAGAGCAAGGTAGCTGGGAAGAAGCTCAGAGTTTCCATGCCTTTCCTGGACATGCCATTGTCCTGGTACCGCCACATGTTCACCATCTCCACCCCACTAGGTTTTTCTGGAGGCTTTATTACATAGGATGACTGACTAAAGTCACTGGCTATTGGTGACTTCAGTCCCTCACCTCTCCCTGGAAATTGGGGGATTGGGCTGAAGTTTCAAATCTTAACCACATGGTTGGCTCCCGTGGCAACCAACCCCCATTTTTAGGTTACCCTGGGGTTTTCCAAAAGTCACCTCGTTAACATAAGAATAGGTGTGGCTGATAGGGCCTTGTCATGAATAATGAGACACCCATTTCACTTTTATGGATGTAACTCAATTTTAGGAACTGAGGACAGAAGACCAAATATTATAATAAAATATGATCCCACTGCTCTTACTGCTTGTGATGTTCAAGGGTTTTGAGAGCTGTGAGTCAGGGACCATGAAGGAAGATCAAAAATACATTTTTTTTTTTAAATTTTAGAACCTTTGAGTATGATATATTGTCCTTCCTCATCTCTTATTATAGTCTTTGGCTTAAAATCTAATTTATCTGATATAAGGACACCTCCTCACTTTAAATCTGGGGGTGTCTTTGGGTCTAAAATGAGTTTCTTGTAGAGAGCATATCGATTTTTTTTAATCCATTCTGATACCCTGTGTCTTTTGATTGGGCATTTAGCCTATTTACATTCAGGGTAACTATAGAAAGATATGAATTTAGTGCCATTGTATTGCCTGTAAGGTGACTGTTACTGTATATTGTTACTACTACTTTTGGGCTCTCTCTTTGCTTAGAGGACCCCTTTTAATATTTCCTGTAGGGCTGGTTTGGTGTTTGCAAATTCTTTTAATTTTTGTTTGTCCTGGAAGCTTTTTTTTTTTTTTTAAGATTTTTATTTATTTATTTATTTGACAGACAGAGATCACCAGTAGGCAGAGAGGCAGGCAGAGAAAGAGGAGGAAGCACCAAAAATACATTTCTTATGATAAATCACAATATCACAGATACTGAACCACAAGTGTCATAGGAAGTCAGGAGTGAGAAAATAGATGCAGATCAAAGAATTGAGGAAGACATTCCAGAGGCCCTGGCACTGGAAGACAAGAATAGGAAGGCAGAGGGACACAAAAATGACATGCTGGACTTTAGTAAGGGAGAGCTGCCAGGTTTATTTGGTTTGACCCACACAGTTTTCCAACTGTTATAAAAAGAAAATATTTTTAAATGGAGAAGTTATATAAAAGCATCTCGATTCCTAGCTTCTCTTGAAAAATTTGGCAACCCTTGATTCCTTCACTGGGGTGAAGTAGTAGCTACCTTCTTAAAGTACGTCTTTGGCAAGAATTTTCTACAGGTGGGGCTATGTTCTTCCTGCAGCGTGTGTTCAGAAGGCACCCAATATCTTGTGATCCTCTTTCTGTGGATTTGGTCCACTGGGTTCAGGTGGTGGCAGCCTGATCCTTCTATAGGAAATTCCCCCATCAACCTTTGCCCAGTGGTTTTAGTGGCCACTGATAATCATTGCTTAGACTCCTTATTTCATAAGGGATTTTCCCAAAGGGTGGTTTCCTGTCATTCTCACTATATTAAGAGCTGAAATTCTACTATGAAGAACTTTCTCTCATCAACTTTTTGGTATTCCAAAACAAAGTTTATATATGAAAGGAGGATAAGTACTTGTTTTTCCACAGCCTTTTGGGGGTACAAATAATAAACCTCCAAAAGCACCCTATCATCACCCCTCATCATTTTTGTGGTGTTAAGAAGAGGGAACATGGGTGGGGGGGTAGGGATAGAAAGAGAAGGCACAGCATTTTACTTCTTCATATCAGCTAAAGGCCAATTCTTCTACATTTTATTAAAAAAAGAGAGACAGAAACAAAAGAAATAGAAGAGCTACTTCCAAACTGCCAATGCAAAAGAAAACTGCATATCTGGCTGGACTGGCTTGCTAGCTCTGCTCTGGATGACTTATCAGTACACATCTTTTTTTAACTCAAATACAGTACTTTATAGAATGAATTGGCTCCTTCTGGACTGACGTTTATAAAAGAAGTGTTGCGGTCAGTTAAAATGGTAAAGTTTGCTCAAATTCAATCTGACTATTTAGCAGAAAGTTCTTTCATCAAAGTGAACTAGGTGTTAAGATATGTATGAGTCTCCTAAGGCTTCCCTAACAAAATACCTCAGGCTGGCTGGCTTGAACAACATCAGTTTATTTTCTCACAGATGAAGATTATCAGTAGGTTTGGTTTTTCTGAGGCCCCTCTCCTTGGCTTACAGGTGGTCTCTTCTCTATCTGTGCATCCTTAGTGTCTCTTCCTCTACTGATAAGGACCCAAGTCCTACTGAATTAGGGCCCCACCGTTAGGTTCATTTACCTTAATCACCTCATTAAAGGCCCTGCCTCCTCACATAGCCACATTCCCTGTTAAGGCTTCAAGATATGAATTTGGGCGGTGGGGGTGGGAACACACTTCAGTCTATAATAGGACCAGTGCATAACAGATACAGATCTTAAAGTGATAGAGTAAAATCCAACAATACGCCATATGTTCTCGTCTCCATTAGTTCTCTGAGCTGAACTCCTCCTGCTCTCCCCACTTCGGTCCTCTTTCTCCACTTGCCTCCTTGCTGTTACACAACCACACAGCACACCCCAGCCTGAAGGCCATTATAGGTGTTGTTCTCACTGCCCGGAAAGCTCTTCCACCCAGTGTCCCTGTGTCTCCCTTGTTCAACCCTGCCAGATCTGTACTCCAAATCCACCTATTCAGGAAGGTTTACACTGGCCACTGGCCCTGAATCTCACCATCACCCTCTCTGCCTCAAGGGTTCCTTTGTCCTTAACTGCTATCTAACCAGCCATTTATTTTACTCCTTTATCTTATTCATTGCTTGTCTCCCCCACTGGGACATAAACTCCATGAGGGCAGGGAGTTTAGCAGTTTGTTCATTGCTTTTTTCGTCTCTTCCTAAAAGAATAGTGTGGCATATGGTAGAGGGGTTCAGTATATTTGGTAAAGGAATAAAGGACTTTTTTTTTAATGAGGGTTGGGAAACGAAAGAAGCAAACTGCAAATTAGATATCTTATATTTCTTAATTTTTAAAATATTTTTAAAGATTTTATTTTATTATTTATTTGACAGACAGAGATCACAAGTAGGCAGAGAGGCAGGCAGAGAGAGGAGGAGAAGCAGGCTTCCCACTGAGCAGAGAGCCCAATTCGGGGCTCGATCCTGAGATCATGGCCTGAGCTGAAGGCAGAGGCTTAACCCACTGAACCACCCAGGCGCCCCTATACTTCTTAATTTTATCTTTTAGTTTTTGATTATAGTTTATGTTATACATTTGTAATGATATTTATGTAAATGAAACAGTCAAAATGATACTGAAGTTGTGGACCTTGAAAAAAAATCTGAAAATAAAAGCCTGCGTATTTCCCAAGACTGACACACAGATTCTGTTCATTCATTTACACCAGCATCGCATGTCAACACACATCTCCTCCTGTAGAAAGAGATCGATGCAGACATCAGCTACCTAAATGGTGGTCAAATGAGGGCTGTGCCCTTGTGTGTCTCTTACATTAGGCCACATTAATAAAATTTTAATGAAGTCAGCATGAGGAGGAGTATGGAAAGCAGTAGGGCAACCTTGTTTGCATGAGCATTTTCCCTCTGGAAAGCAGGACTCTAGTGAGATATCAGTGCCTCCTGCTCAATCTTCCATTATCAGGCGCACTTAAAGAGATAGATACTCTTTTTCCCTACCATTCCTTTACCCTGTTAATTCTGCCTTACTTTCAAACTGCTGAGTCCTCGGTCACATATTTTTTCCATGCACTAACAGTGTCACATGAATTTTCTTAATATACATTATATACAATATACAATATAATTACTTAATATACAATATAAGTATATATATTATATATACTTAATATCACATGAAAATTCTTAATATATGGAATAATGTGTCTATTTCATAGAATAAAGACCCACTTAGCTACAGGCTAGGTTTGTCTTCTGTATTTATCACTGTCTTACTTAGGGCATGGAAATTTGGTACAGTGAGGTGGCTCTGTTGGCTGAACATATCTTATGTCCTTACATAAAGACATTCTTACCTGATGTGATAATAGTCACTCTGTGCTTTCTTTTACTGGCACAAATGTGATAGACCTTAAATGACTGATTCCAGGGAGAAGGGCAGGGGAAGTGTGTCTGGCTGGCTTTTATTGCTTTGTCTTTATTATGGGCATTTCTCCCCCTTAATGAGTGAGTCAGGAGACACCACCACCCCCAACCTTTTCCCAGAAGTTCCCTGCCCACTGCTTTCAAGAGCTGTCTTTCAAGGAGATACAACTTGTGAATAAGTATATTCTGAGCATTCTTTGTGTGTGGCATTAAACCTTGGAATGTAGTTTATTGCTCTAAAAATAGTTTGGTCTTTAGACTTCATCCTGAAAGCAGATGTCCTCAAGCAGTTGACGGTGTCACATCAACCTGCTTAACACCATCCAGAATAATGTGTATGTTTTATAGACCAAAAACCAATCTACCTACAGGTTATAAGATCTGCTGCTCACTTCCTAAGCCTCTGTGATAGTGGGCAAGTCAGTGAAGTCTCTTGAGTTATAAAATGAGGGCTTTGGGGTTAGATTATCTCTAGAGCAGCCCCTCAAGTTTTAACATTCTTTGGTGCTGACTTCATTTAGCTTGTGTATACATTACTAATGAATCAAAAAACAAGTGTTTTACTTCTATTCCATCACTGTCTTTCACTAAAAGTAATAAATAGGCCAGAGCAATTTCAAGATGTAATTGCTAAGTTCAACCTAACAAATCAGAAATATCAACAGAATGAGGAATGAATGCCATATGTTAGTCATTTTACTGTATGTCACCCTACCTAGTTTTCCACATTTAAAACAAGGATACCATAAAAGATCCAATGGTGAATGTGGACAAAACACAAAGACAGCATTATATATAGTAAATTGCACTGTGTACTGAGACAAGGCTATAAAGAGGGAAAATGTCTATTGTTCTCACATATAAATATCATGCCTTAAAATGCTGTCTGATGAGAACAGCATGTTGTCCCAGTCTCAAGGCAACTTTTGTTACTTCTTTTACATGCAGAGGACACCACATTTCACAGGCAATATTGGACAAGATTACCCTATTTTTAACTTAAAAGCCCTGTGAAGGCATCCACATAAACATGGCAGGTCTCACAGTACCTATTACACCATCACTCACATAAAGAATTATCATGAGCATTCCATTTTACTAAAGGTGATAAAAGCTCTCCATGATTTAGCAAATATTTATTCTGTACTTATTATGAGGGAACAGAAGAATGAAACACACATGGATCTTGCTCTGAAGGCAATTATGTCTTTGTAGGATACAGAAACTAGTTCTTTGTGAATCCAGTTCCTTATGACATCTTAATAAAAATACCAAGCCCCTATATTTGCATAATACTTTAATTTTCACAGTGCTTTTGCATCCTCAAAATACTATGCCAGGTAGAAAGATGTATACTATACCTGTATTTCAGGTGGAAAAAAGCAAGGCTCAGAATGGTTATGTGGCTTGCTTATGTTCACAGATGAAGTGGAAAAACTGAGAATTGAATGAAAGCCTGTGGACTCCAAATTTAGGGTTCTCTGTACTCCCACAAAGCCTTGCCATAAGGATTCTAAATCTAGCTCTGTTAAGAGACACACCTTTCACTGCAGGAGGCTTATGACTGTGTCGTCTCCCAGGATGAAATACAGCTTGCACAGAAAAGTTATTGCCATAAATTTTACCAACACGTTTCAGGATGATTCTGGGATTCAGAGAACTGGGTCTGAGCCTTAACTTTGCTGCTGATAAACTAGATAGTGTAAGGACTGAGAGGTTACTGGCTCTCTGGGCTTCAGCCTCTTTGTCAGTAATGAAAAATTTAATTCAATTATATTCAGGATTCTTTCTGATTCTAACATTCTACATAGTTTTGTACTAGAAAGCCACTCTAAATGTTTGAATAAGTGTTTTCCAAAATGACCCACATCTAAATTTTCCTAAAACTTAGGTTATAGATTTTTTAATAGCTCCTCTAAAAACTAATTAAAATCCCAATTGGTTCTGGGACTTTGTATCACCGTCTCCTTAGACCCAGCCTAATGCTGAGGGGTGTTCTTAGAGGGTAGTTTTATGACCACCTACTGAGACCCACTACACATCAGAATATCTGAGGTTGGGGCCTACGAGGCAAGATTTTCACCCCATCCCCATCTCGGCAGGAGCAAAACCTGTCCCTAGACTACCTCTTGGATAAGTAGATTGGCAGGCAGGAAGAAAGGTCCGTGGATAAGTCATGCAGACTAAATGTAACTACACATCTGATACCACAATGTTAATGCATACATACTTAGGCTGTAGAGGCCTTTTATACTATATATATTTTTATATAATATTTTTATATAAAAATTTACATTAGCATTTTATATAAAATTTATGTTTTATAAGATATATAAAATATATAATTATATAAAATATATGAAATTATATATTTTATATTATACATGATTATATATTATATAAATATAAATTTATATTTATATTTATATAATATATATATTTTATATATGATCATATATTTTATATATATTGTATATAAATTTTACATATATTTATATGATATATAAGTATATATGATGATAAGTATATATCATATAAAATATAATTATATGTTTATATATAATATATAAATACATATATATAAAGGTATACCTTTATACCCGATTTTTAAAATTTTCTTTACTCTTTTTTTTCAAATGTTTTAAGAGGAACATGTACTGCTTTTATACTAAAAATTGTTTTTTTTTAAGACTTTATTTATTTATTTGACAGAAGTCACAAGTAGGCAGAGAAACAGGCAAAGAGAGAGAGAGGAGGAAGCAGGCTCCCCGCTGAGCAGAGACTGATGCGGAGCTCGATCCCAGGACCCTGAGATCATGACCTGAGCCGAAGGCAGAGGCTTTAACCCACTGAGCCACCCAGGCGCCCCTAAAAGAATAAACCAATATATGCAATTTCATGTATTCTACATAATCACAATTGTGTGTAAAAAAAAAAATCACAGCTGCAAAAAACAGAAGGAAATATACCAAAATGTTAACAGCAGTGAATGTGGGGGTAGTTTGCGGCATTCCAGAAGGATTCACTCAGGGCTGGGGCTGATTTTTTTTTTTCTTCCCATTATTTTCCTGCATCTTCTTAATTATGTAGTATGGTGATTTAGTGAGTGTTTAATTCAGCAATACAATATGTAAATTAATCCATGTCCTTTTATTACTGTTCTAGATTCATTTTGGAAGGTGTGACTGTGTCCCCCACTCTACTTCCTAGCACTGCTCAAAAGGAATGAACGAAATAACTGTGTGTTAATGTTCACACAGGACCCAGCAATAGCATCTGGCTGGATCACTCTGCTCTCCTTGGAACACCTTTTTCTCTTGGCTTTAGGAAACCATATTCACCTGGGTCTCCTCAACCTCTATGTCCACAACTTTTCAGTCTCCCTTGCAGGTTTCTCCTCCTGTCACCAACTTATATATGTGGGAGTTCCCCAGGAGTCAGGCCTCTTTTCTTCTGTCTGTGTTCACTCCCTTGAGGATCTCAACTGGTTTTAGAGTTTTAAAAAAGCATTCATATGCTGAGACTCCCAAACATATATCTCCAGCTTAGGCTTCTCCAGACAAGTAAGTGGTTAGAAGCTGGGTTCTCGAGTTCAGATTATCATGCCTAAATCTTAGTTCCACCTCTTTGTAGCTGTGTGACCTTAGGCAAATAATGTGGTGTCTCAGATATTTCTTCTCTGAGGGGCTAATGGTGGCATGAGGTGCCGAGCTAAGAGGAGAGGAACTAGTTGAGTTCTGCAGGCCCAGTGGAAGGGGTTTACCTGCAGTTCTTTAGGGGGTGGCTCTGGGCCAGCAATTCCTTGGTAAAAACAATCCAGTGGCCTCTTCTTAGAGAACCTGGTAGGGAAGTCTCAACATCCTGATGATTTACACGGGGTGAAAATCCAAAATGTCAGTTACAATCTTCCGCTTGGTAAGCTGCCAGGTAACACAGATTTTACCATTGCTTGAAAAGAACATCTTGTATTTGAAACAAAATGAAAGACTAATGTTTAAACTATTATAAAGAGTGAAACTACTATTTGTGTAATGGACTATTTCCTGAGAATATCAGTCGATCTGTCAGTGAGGAATTTGGGAGGGGTACAAATGAAAACCACCAACAAACCCTTTGAAGAAAGTTCTCCTTGTCAAAACCATCTGCTTCCTGACTTCTTATTGATCTGACCCATGTAATGCCAAAGAACTAACTGCTAAGGCATTAAGACCTAGACAGAAGTATTTCCCAAGCTGAACTCCTGCTGCATCCTGTGAGATGCTCTCTGAAAAAAAAGGAGCACAGTTAAATGTCAGGGAAATGGTACAAACTTATTGTTCAACCCAGTCTACTCTAAAAGAGCAAGATAGGCATGTGAATACTTAACGATTCAGACATCCTTCTAAGAGGGAGCAAAATACATGGCCCCAAAATATGCCACTTCTGCATGTGGATTATTTTGAACTGGTAACTGAGACCCAACAGAATCAAGAAATTTTTGAGAACTTTAACCACCTAAAAGAACTTAGATAGGAGGCCTGGCCAGAAAGAGAGCCATTACTGGGGATAATTTTGTATCTGGAAGGCCTATCTGTAGGGCAAGGCAAACGTCTAATCACCAAACATTTGCTCACAGTAAGAATATTGTGAATTACCCTCCTCCCCTTGGAATCCCCAGGTCCCTGTTCCATTCCTTAGCTCAGGATGGCATACAAGCCTTAACTGACTCACTTGTCCTTGTGTCGCAATGTTTGTTTGTTTTTTAAGATTTTATTTATTTGACAGAGATCACAAGTAGGCAGAGAGGCAGGCAGAGAGAGAGGAAGGGAAGCAAGCTGAGCAGAGAGCCCAATGTGGGGCTCAATCCCAGGACTCTGGGATCATGTCCTGAGCTGAAGGCAGAGGCTTTAACCCATCGAGCCACCCAGGCACCCCTCAGTGTTTTTTTAATGGGATTCCTATATGTACATAATTAAATTTGCTTTTCCCCTGTTAATCTGTTTTATGTCAATTTAATTAACAGACCGGCCAAAAGAACCTAGAAGGACAGAGACAAAATTTTCCTCTCCTACATTTCAATAAAGAATTCTGTGTGACTCTTTACACCAGCTCATCCCAAGTATTAACTCCTTCCTTTAATTCCAGCCACACTCAAACTACTAAAAAGAGTGTGCCCTTATTTTACTTTAATGCTGAAACCTCAGCTACTCTTGCTGGTTCTTCCTCACCTCACCATCCACTAAATGTTGGGGAACCTCATGGCTCAATAGTTGGACAACTTTTTTTCTGCTCATTTTATAGAAATGTATCTGCGAAATGTTTTGGACATAAAGTGTAGCATCTGGTTGCACTGGATAAAAAGGAAAGAATAATAACTCTGCAGACCTACTCCTCCTCCAGTTACCATTTCACTTCTTTACTTCCATTTACAGTAAAGTTCTTCAAAAGACTTGTCTGTACTTATTATCTCAAATTTTTTGAGCCCCTTCTGTTCTCTCTGTAAATGCTCTACAATCAGGTTTTTGCTTTGGCCACTCCAGTGAAATAGCTCGTATCAAGGTAAGTAAGTAATGCCTTCCAGTGCTAATAAATCTAATGGTCGGTCCTCAGACCTAATTCCATGGTACAAGACTACTGCATCTGATAAAGTTGGTCACCCTCTTCTCCTTGAAATACTTTCTTTCCTTGGTTTCTAAAACAACACATTCATGTTGTTCTCCAACCTCTAGGCCATTTCACAGTTTTCTTTGGTGGCTCCTCATTTCCCAAACTTATAAACATGAGTGATCCTCAGGACTCTTTTCTCTTGTCTGTGTTCACTCACTTGGTGATCTTACTCAGCCTTCTAGTTTTAAAAGGCATTTATATGCTGAGATTCCCAAGTATGCATCTCTAGCTTAGTCCTCTCTCCTGACATATACATCCAACTATCTAAGGGCATCTTAATATTAACATATCCCAATTGACCTCTTTCTACTTCCCCTCATTCCTCTGAAGCCTAGTTAAAAAGCAACTCTACTCTTCCAACTGTTCAGGCCAAACTCTTAGGAGTCATCCTTGTCTTCTCTATTCCCCTCATCCATCAGCAATCCATCAGCAAAACCCAGTGGTTCTATCTTAAAACACACAAAGAAGCAACTGATTCTCACCATCTGCACAGCTAACACTCCAGCCAAATCATTATCATCACTTATATGAGTAGCAACAACCTTTCACTCTGTCTCCCCCTCATAGCAGGAGTCACCTCTTATCATGTTAAGTCAGACCATGTCACAAATGGCTTAGTGAGTGATATGATGCTAGTGAGTTTCCAATGGCTCCCATCTCAGAGAAAAAGCCCAAATCTTAACAATGACCAATATGAGCTTATACAATCTGGTCTCCCACTGCATATACTGACCCACTAACTGACTATTCTCACTGACCCTCTAACATACAAGGAATACTCCTAGTTAAGAGTCTGTACTTACTGTTCTCTATGCCTGGAATGTTCTTGCCTTGCTCACAGAAATCTTCCAAGACTTCACTCAAATGTCACCTCCTCAGTGAGACCTACCTAACATCAGAACCTTCGTACTTCCTAAAACCCCTCCCAGCTTCTTGTCTCTTTTTTTTTTTTTTTTAAGATTTTATTTATTTATTTGACAGAGACCACAAGTAGGCAAGAGAGGCAGGCAGGGAGAGAGAGGAGGAAGCAGGCTCTCCGCGGAGCAGAGAGCCCGATGCGGGGCTCGATCCCAGGACCCCAGGATCATGACCCGAGCCAAAAGCAGAGGCTTTAACCCACTGAGCCACCCAGGCACCCCTTCATGTCTCTTTTTAGCACTTATCACAAATATAGTATATGCTTTACTTATCTTGTTTATTATTTCTCCCACTAGAATGTAAGCCCAAAAGCACAGGGATTCTTGGGTTATTGTTTATTCTTAATGTCCCCAGGGAAGTGCCTGAATATAAAAGGTACTCCATACTATTTGTTTAGTAATAAACAAGTTACTTCTTTTTAAAAGTACTTCTTTTTAAAAGATGAGTTACTCTGTTTAATCAAAACTATTCCTAGTTAAACTGAGTTTTATAAATAGCTAAAATCTAGAAGCCAAAGAATTAGGGCTTCCTTCCTAGTCAATCACTGTTAGTCACTACAATAAATCTGAGTAGCTCTAAAACTGGTTAACAGAGGTTAAGAAAAAATGTATTTTTGTCATCTTTGCTGGTGAAGATATTTTAAATTGTACTTATTTCTTTTTTTTTTTTTAAACCAAATATGGTTACTGAACAAGAACACTGAAAAAAACCCATAAACTAAAATGCTAGACTCAGGAACTTATTGTATCTAAGAGGTCACTATATTAAAGACCAGGTCTTCCTGTCTAACCATATGGCATTGGAAATGTGTAGAAATTTGGATGGAAGTATGTTCTATTAAGGTGTTATTGGGGCTTATTACTAACTGCCTATTAAAAGCTTGTTTTGCCAAGATCTTCCATTTTTATTCTTAAAATATACATCATAAGCATTTCTAATGGAGTAGTGTAGTTGGCAGTTCTAACCACTCAAAATTTTACCATAATCCATAAGAACTATCAATGGAAGAAATCAGTGGGTTAATTGGTTTTTCATCTGCTATAGGAGACATTTAAAACAATATTAATTTTCTATTTCAAGTGAAGAAAAAGCTGTTTCCAAGTACTTTGAGCATCTCCTAATGGCAAATTGTTAATATAATCTTCATCCTAAATTAAGTTTCTTTTTACCCCTTCAACACTACAGCAGACAGTGTAATCCAAACATCTATAGTACAGTGATGACAGCCCAAGAGTATAAAAGTCAATCATCAGTACCTAACACTTATTGCATCCAGAAGTATTTGAAAGGAATGTAAACAGAAAGAATAGCTCAACCATATCCAAATGTCTCAATTAGTTATTACTAAAATGTTAAGTTTTCACCAATTTATAGCACTGCTTTACTTATAGGACATACTTATAAGTCATAGATTGCAACTATCATAAAAGAATTTTAACCCTAGGATTAGACGGATTGGACACCCCAAGATGATGGAAACTAAAAAGATGGAAACTATATTTTTGAATGTATGGTACCAAAATGAAAATGTATTCTAGCAGATAGACTTTGCTTAGGATTCAAAATCTACAACATGGATCAATTTCAAACACCTGTGAGTGAAGAAGGCCAGGTGTAGGACTGTCAAAACGGAAGGGAAGGCCTCACCAATAGAGTGGCTACCAGTGTTGCCAAATCTGCTCTTAGAGGATAAAACAAATTAGAAGGAAAAAAAAACACAAATTAGAAGGAAAAAAAAACATATTTTTATGTAAAACTTAAAATGTTTAAATCATGTACAAAAAATGTTATGTATGTAAAATTTGTGTTTTGTGTAAATTAATTTTTTATGTGAAAGTTTTCAATTTTTAAAAAAAGCTAATCTGTTGATGAATCCAGCTTTTGATCTCAAATCTGAGGTTACTGGGAAGGAGAGACTGGGACAAAAATGTGTCCAAACAGCAGTCTGGGCTCAAAGTTCTACCCTGAATGTAACTATGGAAAGCCTACACATGCTAAATCTTGGGTGGTCATTAGCACCTCCCCTATACTATATGCTTGGTAGATCCAGCTCCTGTCACTAACCATTTAATAAAAATAATGTAATTAAAGTTCTTATAAAATCAGTAGGTGATACTGGATATTTCTAATCATAGAAACCAATACTTTGTTCTGAGTTGGGAAGTTAACATGAAATAAGGATTATACCTTAAGACACAAGAAAAATCCCAAATAAACAATCTAACTCTAACACCTAAAGGAACTAGAAAATGAAGAACAAATGAGGCCCAAAGTTAGTAAAAAGAGGGAAATAATAAAGATCAGAGCAGAAATAAATAAAACAAAGACAAAAAAGAAAAAGACCAATGAGAACAAGAGCTGGTTCTTTGAAAAGATAAACAAAATTGATAAACCTTTAGCCAGACTCACCAAAAAGAGAAAGTATCAAATAAATAAAATCAGAAAGGAAGTTATAGGTGATACCACACAAATACAAAAAGTTATATAAAACCATATGCCAAAAAACTGGACAACCCAGAAGAAATGGATAAATTCCTAGAGACTTACAATCTTCTGGGACAGAATCAGGAAGAAACAGAAAATCTGAGCAGATGAATTACTAGTAACAAAACTGAATCAGTAACCACAAATTCCCAGTAAATGAAAGTTCAAGACAAGATGGTTTCACAGGTGAATTCTTTTTTTTTAAATATTTTATTTATTTATTTAACAGACAGAGATCACAAAAAGTGGGCAGAGAGGCAGGCAGAGAGAAAGGGGGGGAAGCAGGCTCCCTGCCGAGCAGAGAGCCCAGTGCGGGGCTCGATCTCAGGACAGTGGGATCATGACCTGAGCCGAAGGCAGAGGCTCAACCCATTGAGCCACCCAGGCGCCCCCACAGGTGAATTCTATCAGACATTTATATAAGAGTTAGTTAATACCTATTCTTTTCAAACTATTCCAAAAATATGGAAAAGGAAGGAATGCTTCCAAATTCATTCTGAGTCCAGTCTTACTTCTATACCAAAACCAGACAAAGACACCACAAAAAAAGAAAATTACAGGCCAATATCCCTGATGAACATAGATGTAAAAATCCTCAACAAAATATTAGCAAACCAAATTCAAAAATAGTCATTAAAATCAAGTGGGATTTATTCTAGGGATGCAAGGATGGTTCAGTATATACAAATCAATCAAGGTGAAACATCACATCAACAAAATGAAGGATAAAAATTATATGATCATCTCAATAGATGCAGAAAAAGCATTTGACCAAATTCAACATCCATTCCTGATAAAAATTCTCAACAAATTGGGTACAGAAGGAACATACCTTGACATAATAAAGGCCATACATGACAAATCCATAGCTAACATCATACTCAATAGTGAAAAGCTGTAAGCTTTTCCCCTAAGATCATGAATGAGACAAGAATGTGACTCCCACCACTTTTATTCAACATAATACCGGAACTCCTAGTCATAGCAATCAGACAAGAAAAAAGAAATGAAAGGCATCCAAATTGGTAAGGAAGAAGCAAACCTGTCACTATTTGCAGATGACATGATACTATATAGAGAAAATCCTAAAGACTTTAACAAAAAACTATTAGATCTAATAAATGAATTGAGTAAAGTTTCAGGATACAAAATCAATATACAGACATCTTTTGCTTTTCCATACACTAAAAACAAAATGATAGAAAGGGAAATAAAACAACCCCATTTACAATTAAATTAAAGAGAATAAAAACCAGGAATTAATTTAACCAAAGAAGTGAAAGATTTTGTAGTAAAGTGATACCACTGAAAAACTTCCCTGTGGTTAAAATAGCCATTGTCAAATATAGGCAACAATGTTGTAATAGCCTTGTATAGTGACAGATGAAAGCTATACTTGCGGGGAGTATAGCATAATGTATAAACTGAATCGCTATGATATACACCTGTAACTATTATAACATTGTGTGTCAAGTATACTCAAATAAAAAAAGTTTTTTTAATAAAAAGAATAATGAGAGAGCTATACTCTGAAAACTGTAAGACACCGATGAAAGAAATCAAAGATGACAGAAATAAATGGAAAGATATACCATGCTCATAGATGGAAAGAATTAATATTGTTAAAATGTCCATACTATCCAAAGCAATCTACAGATTCAATGCACTCCCTATCAAAGTACCAAGAGTGTTTTTCATAGAACTAGAGCAAAAAAAAAAAAAATCCTAAAATTGTATGGAAGCACAAAAGACCCCCCAAAACCAAACCAACCTTAAGAAAGAACGAAACTGGAGGTATCATAATCCCAGATTTCAAGATTTATTACAAGACTATAATAATCAAAAACTATAGTCCTGGCAAAAACAAAAACAAAAACAAAAACAAAAAACAACCAGACACATAGATCAATGGAACAAACTTGAGATCCCAGAAATAAGTATACACATATAGGGTCAATTAGTCTACGACAACAGAGGCAAGAATACAGTGGAGGAAAGACAGTTTCTTCAATAAATGGTGCTGGGAAAACTAAACAGTTGCATGCAAAAGAATGAATATGGACCACTTTCTTACACCATACTAAAAACAAACTCAAAGTGGAGTAAGGCCTGAAACCACAAAACTCCTAAAAGAAAACATAGGCAGAAATCTCTTGGACATCAAGCTTAGCAGTATTTTTCTGATGTGTCTCCTCAAGCAAGGGAAACAAAATCAAAATAAACAATAGAGATCTGACATCAAACTAAAAACCTTTTAGCACAGTGAAGGAAACCATCAACAAAACAAAAAGACAACCTACTGAATAGGAGAGAATATTTGCAAATGATATATACAATAATGAGTTAATATCCAAAATATATAAAGAAATCAGGGCACCTGGATGGCTTAGTCAGTTAAGCGTCTGACTCTTGGTTTCAGCTCAAGCCATGATCTTGCAGTCATGGGACAGCCCCATGTCAGGCTCTGTGCTCAGCATGGAGTCTGCTTCAGAGTCTCACTCACTATCAATCTCTCAAATAGATAAATCTTCATATATATAAGCTGGTGGTTGCCAAAAAGGAAGGGGCTGGGGGGAGGGGGAAATGGGTGAAGAGAATTAAGAGGTACAAATTTCCACTTACAAAATAAATGTCATAAAAAATAAATAAATAAATAAATAAATAAATAAATAAATGTTATGGGGATGAAAAGTACAACATGGAGAGTATAGTCAATAATACTGTAATATGCTTATGGTACCCATTTCATACTATACATAATTATTGAGTCACTGTATTGTAAACTTAAAACTAATTTAATATCACACATCAACTATACTGCAATTAAAAATATAAAAATTTTCAAAAAACAAGAAAAGTTTCCTTTCATCATTTATCCTGCACTTTACAACCAAAAGAAAGAAAACAGCATTCTATAACCATCACTCACTTACTGTGGGTAATGAGGGTAATCATTCTCAAGGACACTTGTCTCAGTTACATGCCATGGTTACCTGTCCTGTGGGCAAACAGTCTGCCTTGGGAAGGTACAAATTTACCTAAAATGTGGTACTAAAAGGTAACAAGATAACACTCTAATGTTCAACTCATGCCTGATGTGCAGTATGTAGACTGATGACTAGGTAAGTATGTAGATGCAGAGAAAGTAATGTTTCACTCTTTTCCATGTTGCTATAACAACAACAACAACAGAAACAACAACAATAAAAAGGCTTATTCACTTCACCTCAACATCGAGTGTTGTTATGTCCAGATGATACACATATTTATCTTTGCAAAGATCTAACCCTACACCATGATTAAAATGAGATTTATGTGGATAAATATGGTTAATGCCTCTGAGAAGATTTACGCTCTGGCCAACCTGATGAATTCTCTCTTGTTTATTCTTTTTATTGCTTTGGAGCAATGTCAATGAATCATTTGGAAGAACTGATGGCATAAGCTTATTAGGCAAAAATAAAATTACCGATTGCTCTTAGAAATAAATTTGAGGCTGAGGAGACCTCTGTCTTGAAGTTTGTTTTTCACACATTCAGTTTTAGACAGTCTACTCCTGTTTGCCTAAAGGACTTTCTAAAGAGACCTAACAGGATCCTCCTGGCAGTCCTAACAGCATGGAAAAGAAATGCAATTTTCTATATTTGAAATTCTGAGCAAGCCTGAAAGGCACAAATAAAATCACTGATTAGCCACTTTTCCTTGTGTTCCATAAGTGTGTCTGGCAAATTTAGCTGTCTGGGATATTTTCTTAGTACACAGCTTACTGGTGGTACCTAACCTACCACCCTGAGGCAGTTGGCTTCCTGCCAGGGATCAGGTTCCTTCAGTTATCAGGCTCCTTCAAGATGGGGACTAGAGTGCCGAAAGCAGTTAAAATTTGGTTTAGACTAAGGCCAACTGGTATCTAGGTGATCTCCATAAATCTAACATATGGTCCAATAAGTCCATATGGTCCAATAAATCCAGTGACTGAATTCCACTGGGTACCACTGTGGGGCTCTTTTAAGGAGTTAATGGACAATATACCCCTAGGTGTTTCACAGTCTAGTGCTCAGTAGAATCTAAAAAGGCTGCCTGTATGTTTAAGGGTCACACAAGAGAAATTCAACAGTAGCTAACAGTAACACTTTTTCCTCTTTTAAAAGAAAAATTATTCAGTTAGATGAACAGAGAAACTGCAGGCAAATCTTAGAATAAATAAAAAACTGAAGCTTGTGATGCTATCAAACTGGCAGACCTCTAGTCAGATAGTTTTTTGAAAGGGCATTAGTGTCAAAATAGCCTGAACTGCAGGGCTGGAGGGTGTGTGTGTATGTGTGTGTGTGTGCATGTGTGTGTGCGCGAGCGCACACACACGTGTGTATGTGTTCCCGTAACTTCAAACAATTTTCTTCTTTCTCTGGGATTTCTGAATTCACTTGTCAGTTGGCTTCTATCAATGAGTTAGAGTTACATTTTGTCAAACGGAATAATGGCCACCATCTCTACCAGAGACACAGGATGAAAATCTAGGAGGTACTGCTCTTGTCTTAGATGATATAAATGGCACCTTTGGGAGAATTACAGTGCAAAGAAGGCTTTGGAGCTATGCAGTGTGAAGGCCCTGAGAAAGCTGGTACAACGTCGACTAGCACCACCACCTCCTACCACTACCCCCATCATCATCATTCATGTAGCTCTATTATATATATGCACTCCAGCTATATTATTGAATTGATTTTTAGGATGCTAAACAGCATCACTAGCATTCTCACTTTAAATATGAGGAAAGTGGAACACATGGATGGCTCAGTCAGTTAAGCATCTGCCTTCAGCTCAAGTCATGATCCCAGGATCCTGGGACTGAGTGCCCCGTCAGGCTCCTTGTTCAGTGGGGAGTCTGCTTCTTCCTCTGCCCGCTGCTCTCCCTGCTTGTGCTCTAACATATAAATAAATAAAATCTTTAAAAAATATGAGGAAACCATGGGTCGGAGTTGCAACCTGTTCCAGGTTATAAACAAGCAGGGGCTACAGGATCGAAAACCAAGTCTGGCTAACTCCACAGCCCAGTCTCTATCATTTCACCACACGGCTACTTAAAGACAGGTCCGCTAATCCCTTTCCTTAGTCTTTTAAAAAAATAAAGGTTTGATTCAGATATGATAAAATGTAGAGATGTTAAGTAAAGCATTTGATGAATTTTGACCATTTATTTATGTAACCATGAAACTGAAACCAAACCCACACAGAAAATTTTTTCTTTTTTTAAAAATAGTATCTTCTTTATTTTTTTTTTTAAGATTTTATTTATTTGTCAGAGAGAAGAGAGAGCATGTGTGCATATGCAGGGGGAGCAGTGGGCATAGGGAGAAGCAGGCTCTCCACTGAGCAAGAAGCCCATTGGGGGACTCCATCCCAGTACCCCAGGATCATGACCTGAGCCAAAGGCAGATACTTAACCAACGGAGCCACCCAGGTGTCTCAATACAGAAAATTTTCATACAAAATATATTTCTATGACATCCCAAATTCCTTCGTGCTTCTTTTCTTGAAGCCACCACTTTTGGATTTCTTTCATCTAGCATACCTTATATAAATGGAATAATTCACAAAGTAGTCTTTTGTGTCTGGCTGTATTCACTTAATGTTTTTAGTTGTGTTTTTTTTTTTAAAGGTATAGAAAAAAGTTTCTTTAGCCTGTGAGGATTTACTTTCACAATGGTACAAACTCTTGGCATAGAAGACCTTAAATTTTATAAATTTCTTTAATTAGGTAAATACCTAGGTTGATATTATGAGGCTGCCAGACATTGTTAGAAAAAGTTAATGGTCACCAGTGAATTATTTCACTGATCCTCATCCAATTTCAGAAAGCAAAAATTCTCCCTCATAAAATTCTTTCCATCTCTAAACACACTGAATAAAAGTGAAATTATGGAAAACTTATAACAGGTTACTAGACATTGTGTGCTTTTAACAGTTCAACCGGCAGTACTTGATGATTAGGAGTAAATTCATGGACTTAGTATTTTAAAATGTATACCCTAATAAAGTACATAAAACAATTAGGTAAGCTTGTTGAAGAGGCTGACCAAGGTAAACTAGAAGATACTAGTACCATCTAAATTTTCTTTCAGGGGCACATTAAGTATCTGCCTTAGTTCAGGTCATGATCCCAGGGTCCTGGGACCGAGCCCCACATCAGACTCCTGCTCCGCAGGAAGCCTACTTCTCCCTTTCCCACTCCCCCTGTTGTGTTCCCTCTCTCACTGTGTCTATGTCAAAAAAATAAATAAAATCTTAAAAATAAATAAAATCTTTCTTTTTTTTTTTTTACAGACTATTTTATTAAAGTTGCTGAATGTATACTTCATTGTCATTTTGGAAGTCTTTTACTGTAAAGACAATTCTTTTACCTGATAACAATAGCAGCAGCCACATTGCTAGTGATTATGCCAGATCTCCATGCTGGATACATTCAATTTCTTGAGACACAAGTTTCCATCTGAATTTCTGAGGCAATGTTTTTATAAATCCTGCAGTGTCTTATGAATCCTGCTACATCAACAAATGTGGTGATTTATTCCTTCAGAGTGTTGTGAAACTGCAGAAGAGAGAGTGGTATTCCTACTGATCTCAAAGCTTCTGCTATTATTGGGTTTAGGATTATCTCTTTCACCAGAGGACACTGCCTTTATTACAGTAGCTTTATGGGGAGTCTCAAAACAAGTTAAGTCCTCTAACTTTGGCCTTTTTTAAAGTTGATTTTTACAATTTTAGGTCCTTTGCATTTCCATAGAAATTCTGAAATCAGCTTGTTGATTTCTTATTTTAAAAACTACTGAAATTTTTATTAGGTTTTCTTTGAATCTATGGATGACTTTGGAAAGAAAGACTATCTTAACATTATTGAGTGTTTCAATCTGTGAACATGCATATTTTATTTCCTTTACATAGCTTTTCTTTTCTTTCTCTCAGCAAGGCTTTGTAGTTTTCAGAGGACAGCTCTTGCACATCATTTGTTAGAATCATTCCATGTCATCTGAGAATAACTACAGTTTTTACGTCTTTTTCAACTTTTGTCTTTTATGTCTTTAACGTGCTTTAGTGTATTGGTTAGGAATTCCAGTAAAATACTGGACAGAAGTATGAGTGGACCTCCTCTTTGTCTGTTCTCAATGTTAGAAAGAAAGTGTCCAGCATTCCATCAATTAGTATGCTTTTAACTGTAGGTTTCTAGTACATGCTTTTTATCAAATTGAGATATCTATCAGATTTCTGGTATTATAAGAATTTTTATCATGAATGGAAGTTGAAATGAGCATATGGTATCTAGATGATCATCTGGTTTTTCTCATTTATTTTGGTTAATACAGTAAATTACATTGTTTTTATATTTTTAATAGATTTTTTGGGATATTTTAACAGACCTGTTCACACACCATAAACTCACCCTTTAAGTAAGTGTTCAGTTTAGTACATTGTTGTTGGCCAAGTTGTGCAGCTCCAATTCCAGAACACTTTTAGGACCTCAAAAAGAAACTCTGTACCCGTTAATACTCACTCTCATGTTCTCCTTCCCCACCAGCCCTGGCAACTACCAATCTACATTCTGTCATATTTTGTTTATCCATTCATCAGTTGATGGGTATTTGTTTCCACTTTGTAACTATTATGAATAATGCTGCTATATTATATCTGTGAACAAGTTTTTGTGCGGTCATAGTTTCAATTCTATTGGCTATATACCTAGGAGTAGAATTGCTGGGTTATACAGTAATTCTAGATTTAATTTTTTTTTTTTTTACTGCTTCTATAAGCAGAAGATGCTGAATTTTTTATCTTTATTTTCTACTTGCTCTTTCTAAATTCGTAATTCTGAGAATTTAATAGTTGAACTCCTTGGATTTTCTAAGTCTACATCACATCACAAAGATATTTATGCTTTTTCGTCTGTTCCTTTCTTTTCAGAAGTTATACCTCTTGTTCGTTTGTTTGTTTTTTCAAAGATTAACTTATTAAAGGAGTGCCTGATGGCTCAGTCAGTTAAGTGTCTGCCTTTGGCTCAGGTCAGAATCTCAGGGTCCTGTCATCGAGTCCCACATCGGGCTCCCTGCTCAGTGGAGAGTCTGTTTTTCCTTTCTCCCTCTGCTCTCCCTCCACTCTTGCTCGCTCTCGCTCTCTCTCTCTCAAATACTTTCTAAAAAATAATTAACTTATTAAGAATTCCTGCACCTATGTTTATGAGGGATACTGGTCAGTAGCTTTCCTTGCTCGTAACAAATTTGTCAAATTTTGATACCGAGGTTACCCTCACATCATAAGATGGGTTGGAAAGCATTCCCTCTGCCTTGTTTTTCCAAGGTAACTGTTGAAAGGTTGTATTATTTCTTCTTTAAATGTCTGATATAACATACCAGTGAAATCATCTGAGCATGTAGTTCTTTGTGAGGAGATTTTTATTATAAGTTCAATTTCTTAAATATGTATATGCTTATTTCCAACTTTCTGTGTTAGATTTCCTAAGTTGGGGTTTTAAAGGAATTTATGAATTTCACCTAAGTTACTGAATGTATTGTAAGAAAGTTTTTCATTATGTCACCTTATTATCCATTTATTCTCTGTAAGATCTATGATTCTGCACTAATATTCCATTTAATTCTTGATATTGGTGATTTGCAAACTGCCTTTTAAGTTGAGTGCTTAGTTTATTCACATTTAATGTAATTATTGATAAAACTGAGTTTAAGTCTTTCAGTATTTGCTTTCTATTTGTCTCATATGTTCTTTGTTTTTCTGATCCTTTTTTCTGACCTGTTTTTTTGTTTGAGTATTTTGTAATATACTTTCTCATATGTCTTGTACTAATTTTTTATGTTTAAATGTATTATTCTAGAAATTAAAATGCATCCTTATCTCAAACTACATTCAAATACTAACATACTGTCTTATAAACAATGTAAGAACTTTACAGCTATGTAATTCCAAATACACAAATCTTAGCCCTGTTGTCATAGTTCTATAGGTCACTTTCTTCAGTTTCTTAAATTCATTTTCCATTCTGTGCTTAAGTTTGGACAATTTATACAGACTGGTTTTTAAGTTCACTAACCATATTTTCCACCCTAATCTCCTGTTAAACCCAACAAATAAGTTACTTGTTTCTGATACTGTTTTTTTCAGTTATACCATTTCCATTTGGTTATTTCTTTTTATAGTTATCACAATTATTTTATAATCCTTCTCCACTAATTCCAACATCTAGGTCATGTGTGGGGATAAGCTTCCATTAGCTGATTTTATTCTGCTTCTTCAGAGGAGATATATATATATATATATATATATATATATATATATATATATATCTTAAAAATCTTAAAAAATCTTAAAAATATATATATATATATATTTTTTTTTAAGATTTTTTGATTTATTTTAGAGAGAAAAGAAGTAGGGGGAGAAGCAGAGGGAGAGACAGAACCCTGAAGCAGACACCCCCCTGAGTGGGGAGCCCAAAGCAGAGTCAGTCCCTGGACCCTGAGATCATGACCTGAGTGAAATCAAGAGTTGCTGCCTGAGTGAAATCAAGAGTTGCTGCCACCCAGGCACCCCAGAGGACTCATAATTTTTATTGTATGACAGACACTGCCTGTAAAAAAAAAGTGAATTATATTTAAAATGGATATTTATCTTAAGAAAATGGCAAACTCCCTCCTTCCCTCTAGGCTGAGGACTCTGAGTCAGTCTAATCTCTAGGTGAGCTGGTTCTGGGCATTGTGGTAATTTCAGATTTAGTTCACTATCGGCTAATATTCTGAGGTCTGGATCAGGAATTTCCCCTTAAGCAAGGTATGGGATCTGAGCCCTGATGAGAATCTGAAGACTTCCCTATGTCTTATAATCCAGTTGCCAATATTCTAATCATGGGAGATTTCTCTTTGTTTATAGCCCAGCCACCAGATTTCTGGGTTGCTTAGTGTTCTCTTTGATCTTGATAAGCTTCCCCAGTTTTCCATGCCATGGCATATTTCTTCACCCTGTTGCCCAGGTACTAGCCTTCAATAGTATGCTGCCTTGCCCATGGAGGTCTTGGATAGCTTGTAGGAACAAGGCAGGCTTTTTCTCATTTCTTTTCTTTATCCCAGCCTTCTCTTGCAACTGCCTTGCACTTGATAAAGGCCACAATACCTCAGGAAGATGTCTCTCAGTTCTTCTGTTCTACGTCCAGTCTTTCTTTGGCTACTGTCATGTATTTGGTGCAAAACCTACACACTATGATGAATCACGCTCAGTTCTTTGCCATGCTCCAAGCCCTTGGTGTGGTCATTTGGTGAAGGCGTCATAGGGAAAAATGGTAGTGGGTGCAAGACTCACCCCGTGGCTGGGGTTTCTCAGGATTTTAATCTCTCATACAGCTCACATGAGGCTATAAGTGGTTCATTAAAAGTTTGGCTGGTTTCTCTTTATATTCTTCTATATCATTTTTGCTCCTCTTCCCACTGTTCTGCAAGAAATAAATCAGTCAAGAGTTTTTTTCTGTCCTAGAAGTCTTTCTGGAACTTAGTTCAATTAGATTTTTCTAGCATATTTAGCTTTAAAAATTTTTTTTAATTTATAATTTTATATTTCATCCAGCTCATTCTCATTGTTGGAAGTAGGAGCAAAAATCTCTTCCTCTTAATTGGGAGTGGAAATCTCTTTTCCAATTCCTTTGATGACTCGTTCTTGTTTACCTCCCATTTTATCTCTGTCTTCCTCCTATGATTTTATTTGAGAGGTACATTAAGCCTAATTAAAAACCCTCAGAAATCCCATCTGTCCTACCCTTCTAAACAGATGTTTGAGATTTTTTTAAAGCCTTAGAAACTATCTTTGAAAAAACAAAATTTAAAAAAAAATGATAGATACACTACATTGGGATTCCAAAAATTCTACTGAAAGTTTAACAGCAATATATCTGCTTATATAATCTGGAATGCAGAATTTAGAATTTTGCAGATTGGAGGCAAGTATGTAGGCATTATGGGTCATAATATATACAAATATCCTTATATATGCAATATATCCATAATATACCAAGGACTTAACAGAATTCAGTCATCTGTATTCAGAGAGATAGATTTTGTTTCTTTGTTGTTATCATATTTATCCCAGAAAGGATTTAAGGCATAGTAAGATATTCTTATTCTCATTTTACAGATAAGGCCTCTGAGATCCCAAGAGGCAGGGTGATCACACTAACAGGTACACAGAGTGAGGGAGAAAATCCAGGCTCCAACTGCCTGGCAGTGCACTCATTCCAATACTTATTCATTTCAAAACTAATCAAATGTGCCATAATATCCAAGGGTGATATATATTTTTTTAAGATTTTATTTATTTATTTGACACACAGAGAGAGATCACAAGTAGGCAGAGAAGCAAGCAGGCCCCCAGCCGAGCAGAGAACCTGACTCGGGCTCTAAACCAGGACCCTGAGATCATGACCTGGCTGAAGGCAGAGGTTTAACCAACTGAGCCAGGCACCCCAAGGGTGATAAATTTTTAAAAA
This sequence comes from Mellivora capensis, assembly GCA_004024625.1. Taxonomy (NCBI): domain Eukaryota; kingdom Metazoa; phylum Chordata; class Mammalia; order Carnivora; family Mustelidae; genus Mellivora; species Mellivora capensis. The sequence continues at coordinate 190,000 of PISX010000506.1, forward strand.
TTTCTACACAAAAATAATTTCAAAATTACAGAATAGTTTGAGGAACATCTATACGTCCTTTACCCAAGTTCACCTATTGATAACATTTTGCTCCATTACTTTTTAATTTGCTATCTATCCATATATTTCTTTTGGAGCATCAAGAAGATATTGTATATATTATGGCCCTCTATACCTATGTACTTGTGTGTATTTTTTAAGAGTGAGGATATTTTTAATATACTACAGTACAGTCATAACAAATTTAAGAATGATCCAACACTTTTTACTATCTATATTCCAATTTTGTAAATTGACCTAATAATGAATTTATAGCATTTTCCCCCTCCCACATAGGATCCAGTATAGGATCAGGTATTGCATTGTGTTGCCAAGACTCTCATATTATTTAATCTGGAGCACTTCCCTGAGCTTTTGCCTTTTATGACACTGACATTTTTGAAGAATATACTCCCTTTTTTCTTTCTTCATAGAATGTTCCTCATTTTAGATTTGTCTGATGTTTCCTTGTGATTAGATTCAGGTTATACACTTCCAGATGAAATAGTATAAAAGTGATGTTGTGTCTTTCTCATATTATCACATTCAGAGGCATATGATGTCCATCTGCCCCTCACCAGTCATATTAATTTTGATCACAAGTTCAAGTTGTTGCCTGGTTTCCCCATTATATATTTATTATTTTTCTCTGCAACTAATAAGAAATCTGTGGGGAGACATTTTAAGACCTGCTCTTCCTCATGAATGAATTTTTATAACAGTATTTTCACTATTGTTATAAAAAGTGACCTCCACATAGTAAAAGAAACCTTGGTTTCACTTATTACACACTTCAATAAGTGCCAGGCCAGTTTTAACATCTGTTTTTCTCACAGTAGTCCACACACAGTGAGTGTTTATTAAAAATTGTTCATTAACTACTATCTGGGTAGGATATAGGCAATCTGATTTTTAAATCCAACTGCTATCAATGCCTTAATTTTGATTTAATAAAAAAAAACTCTTTAACTTAAGCTACAGGTTTAGAAGGTTTAGAAATTAAATTAAATAACATAATTACAAGGATGTTCTAGAAAAAAAAGAAAAGAAAAGAAAGGAATTTTTAAAAGAATCTATCTCTATTTATTCAAATTGTATATGGACTCTGGTTACTATAATATATATTATCCAGCCTTTTTAAAACACTGTGATTTGGAGGTGAGCTTTAATTCAAGGCCTTAACTTGGACTGAACGTAGCTAGGTTATATAAAGTGTTCGAATGGCCAGGTGGCTTTAGGTTCTGAGTTTGGTAACAAGAAGACCAAATTAAAAAAAAAAGAAAGAAAGAAAGAAAAAAAAAAACTTTTTAGAAATAGTTTTTAAATTTGAAAAAATGTGTGTGTTTTGTTGTTGTTTGGTTGTGGGTTTTGTTTTGTTTTAGTTTTAGTTTTTAAGGATGCCTTCTTTCTCCTTTGCTACCATGGATCTTAACATTATGTGAGAGCATGTTTCACAAACCTGAATGGGCATGTCATTAATTCAACAATTTTTTCATAGAAATCAGGAAACCAGAAGTGTAGACCAAAAGCTTACTCTTTTAAAAGGAATACAAACTTTGCTATAGCTCCTTTCTCTTTTGAGCCCAACTTCTCATTTATAAGATTGTCTTACTTGCAATACAATAAAATTCCAGCCTTTATGACAGAAGAGATGGGTTTTTTTGATCAATAGAATTCAGCAGCCGAAGCATTAGTGTTTGGAGTTTCTTTTTTTTTTTTTTTTTCCTTTCTGGAAAGCATTTTTAGCCACAGGCTCAAAGGAGGAAAAAAGGGAGAGGGATTAACTCTCTGCAAGAAGGTCAAAAACATAATTTACAAGTGAGGCAAGAGGAGCAGCTGTATCTGTTGGCCCAATCAAGACTACCAGCTGGAGAATTTACCAGCAATATGAAAACCACGTTCACCAGATGTCAAGCAATGCAACTAGAGGACAAACATCTTTGGGCTCAATGCAGGACTCTCCACTCTCTTTAGTACCCATATTTCATGTTAAATAATTAAGGTGTCTTCCAAAGGCCACCAGCAGGGTAACGAGAACATTTCCGCACAAGGGTCTTAATAACATTATGGTACCCCCATCAGACTGGCTTCAACACTAAAGTCACCTCATATATATTCTTTTGTTAAAAAACAATTTTAGCTCAGAGCCAATATGTAAGGGGTGAGGGAAACTTATATGGCTGCAATCCATTACTGTGGCTTCTCAGGCTTATTTTATATTTGGGAATGGCTTTGTCATCGGGAAGAAAACAATGTTCTGAAAATACTTTTTTGAATAACCATTTTCCACTCATTCTTTAAGCCTGTGGTGTACAACAGTAGCCATTTCACCACATGGGGCTATCTAAATTAAAAATAAGTATTTTAAATTAAATTTAAACTAATTTAAAATTCTGTTCCTCATGCAAACTAGCCATATTTCAGGTGCTCAATAGCTACATGTGACTAGTAGCTAACCTACTGGACAACACTATCTATCTATCTATCTATATAAAACATTTCAATCATCACAGAAAATTCTATTAGGCAATGTTACTCTAAATTCAAAAATCATCTTTTTTAAATTTTTTTATTTTTTAAGAGAAAGAGAGAGAGAACAAGTGTGTGGGGGGGGGTGAGGAGCAGAGGAAAGAATCTTTAAGCAGGCTCCATGCCCAGCACAGAGCCCAATACAGGGCTTGAACTCACAAACCTGAGTTCATGATCTGAGCTGAAATCAACAGTTGGACGCTTAAGGGACTGAGCCACCCAAGCATCTCTCAAAAGTCACCTTTAAAACAAGAAACTATAATTTCTGGTGCACCTAGGTGGCTCAGTGGGTTAAGCCTCTGCCTTCTGTTCAGGTCATGATCTCAGGGTCCTGGGATCAAGCCCCACGTCAGGCTCTCTGCTCAGCAGGGAGCCTGCTTCCCCCCTCTCTCTCTGCCTGTTGCTCTGCCAACTTGTGATCTCTCTCTCTCTCTCTCTCTGTCAAATAAATAAATTTTTAAAAAATCTTTAAAAAAAAGAAACTATAATTTCCTTCTGTATCTCCTATGAAAGAAAGCAATCTCTGTGCATTCTCTTATGAAATAAGTCTACTGATACAATATGAATATTGTATTAGGTGAGGGTAAGACAAAGAGGAGGAGAACTCAATAATATTGTTATGACTATAAACCAATCTTTGTCTGATGAAATGCTCTTGTATGCTGTACTCACAAAAGCCTTGTGATGCTACTGTCTTGCTGGATAATATACAGAGGCCAGACTGGATGGGTTAGTTAAATGACAAGCGACAAACTGACATGTATCCTTAATTTGTTAATGATTCAATCTTATCAGACATTGATATTAGAAGTTTCCTTACTTATATCTCCAAATGTGCAATATAAATTATGTCTTTTAAAAAAGAGGCTGCCCACTTCATAGCTTTGCAATTAAGGCATTTTAATACCAAGTAAATATTATATGCCATATCTGTTTCTAAAAATTTTATGAAGAAGAAGAACATCAGGCCAGTATAAATGCTAAAATCCATAAATTATATTTCTTATATAGACTCACCCATCATGGATGCAGGGAAACCAAGCAATGCATGAGTAGCTGTGTATGTCTGTGTGATTGTTGTGACTCACTGAGGGATGCATGCCACAGGCATGTGTCACACAGGGCACAGACCTTTGACTCTGCTCACAAGGACACTGAGCCATGGCACACCAGGACACACCAGAGCACTAGACAAGTCATGTGCAATAACCTCGGCCACCTCCACCCTGGCACACACAGAGTGCTATCTAGGCACTCAGCTTTCTTTACCTGTTTCCTTGATCTATTCCAACATTCCCTGCAAAATCACTCAGCTCTGTCAGCCCATCAGCTCTACTCCCATTTTCTCTTCCCAATCCCCAGTTTCTTCTCTTCTAGTTATTTACAATTGATGAGGAAGAACAAGATGAAAATAAAGGGGTTGGGGGATAGTATTACCTAATCTCTCCTGCTCTGTCATCAAAAGATAAAATATCTGCTGTTTTTCTTTGGGATCATTAACTGTACTTAATCAGATTCTCATAAAGATCACAGAGCTACTGCCTAACAGAGGCTGAAAAAAAATAAATTTTTATCAACTTAACCAGTTAGAAGTTCATGCAACAGCTGCAAGGTTTTCAGGTTATGCCCCAGTTTTCCCGCTTACCTTGGCTTTCCCATCCTGGGCTGACATATAGCCAACACACATGCTCTCTGTCGTGTGGCTCCACAAAAATTCCACTGCCGTAGAAGAGAACACAAATAGGCACATTCAGATCACAGATGGAAAATAAATCTTTGCTTTTTAATAGAACAGTTAAAGATAGCTTTATATTTTAACACACTCAGTTCCCTACTTTCCATTTGGTCCTTCATAAATGTCAAGATGATTTAGTACTCAAAACTGTGTAATGCCATTTACTGTGAAATGAAAAATGTAATTCTTTCTTGTCAAAACTTATGATTATTACATGTAAAATAAATGCTCTCCTGTTTGAAACTTGTAGCCTTAAATACACACATGCACTACATACTCATACATACAGTACACAATGATTTAGCACATGTAATATTCTAGAACGTAGTTTCCGTAGTTTAACACACACACACACACGCAGTCTTGGTTTCTAAATACCATTCTCCATAAAAAGGAACCAGGATTCCTTGGAGAATATTCATTCCAAGGCTGGGGCAGAGAAATTATAAAATGAATCTGGAACATCATATTGTGCCAGAAAGTAAGGAACTGCTCAAAGAATGATGACAACTTATCAAAATGACCCAGACATCAGCCTGAAGGGGTTCCCACTGGCCAAATCAGAGTCAAACTAAGTGCCAAAATAAATAATGATAGTAATGCATTTTCACCACCAAATAAAATAAGAAGCATTGAGACTATACTAATGCAAATAAATAAATGAATAAATAAATGAGGGAGAAGAGAAAGTTCTTCCTTGTGGCAGAATGCCAACTAATAAACAGAAGAAATAACAGAGTTAGAAAACCATCATGACTGCTAAAACTAGTGGGTGACAATTTGAAGAGGAGAAAGCTATTTACATAGTCTCAAAGTATCTCTCCATAAAGTTCTTACTAAGTGTAACAAGTGGAAGTATAAGTTCACTGTGGAGAAACCAATGAAGCCACCTTAATCAAATGATTAAGGGAAAATCAACACCATGTGCCTCCTGATAAGATACTGTGGGACACACCACTTCTGTGGTACTTCTGCCAAAACTGCAGAACCCAGACTGCATGAGGAAACAACACACAAATCTCACAAAAGAACACTACTAAATAACTGGTTTGAAACTCTTCAAAAATGTCAAAGTCAAAACATACAAAGGAAGTTGAGAAACTGTTTCCATTTAAAGGAGATATGACAACTAAATGCAATTTGTTATCTTACATTGACCTGGATGCAGTGTCATAGGAACATTATTGAGACAACTGATGAAATTTAAGAAGGGACTATGGATTAGATAATAATGCCACATCAATATTAAATTTTATGATTTTGATAACTGTACTGTGATTATTTAGAGGAATGGCCTGTCCATAAGAAATATATACTCAATTATTAGGAGGAAAGATAGCAAACATCCATTGACTTCAAATAGTTCAGAAAAAGTATGTACATGTTTCAGTGTATGAGTGTGGGTAGGTGGGTGGGTGTGGGTGTAGAAGGAAGACAGGAGAAGGAAGGAGTGAAGATGGAAAAACAAATGGGGGAAAAAGAAAAGAATGTGTGAATCTGGGTAAAGGAATAGTGGATGTCCCTTGTACTGTTCTTGTAACTTTTCTGTAAGTTTGAAATTATACCTAAATAAAGTTACAAAAAGAAAAATCCACAAACATACAGAGATACACACAAAACCCTGTCACCTTCAAGTAAATACTTTCAAAATTCTATGGTTTTTTCTAAACCAGAGAGGGAGACAGACCATAAGAGACTCAATCTCAGGAAACAAACTGAGGGTTGATGAGGTGGAGTGGGGCTGGGAGGGATGGGATGGCTAGGTGATGGACACTGGGGAGGGTCTATGCTACGGTGAGGGCTCTGAACTGTGTAAGAATGATGAATCACAGACCTGTACCCATGAAACAAATAATTCATTATATGTTAATAAAATAAAACAAAACAAAAAATTATATGGTTTTTTTAAAAAGGCATTTTTAAAGTTTTGACATACTTCTCCAACAAAAATTTCAAAACTCCCTGATAATAAAATTGCATTGCTCAACAATAAACCTTCTGGGTTCCAGGCCATCCATCTGTTTATATCTCTGAGCTAATTAAGCCTGAAGACAAGTGTTTGAGTTGAGACACAACTGTGGGATCAGTGATACTAGACTCTAAAGGCTTTGCCAGACATGTGGGGAAGAAAGAAGCAGTAAGGGGCAAAAGTGAGTTCCTCAGATATATGGCTCATTCCCTCATCATTAATTAATTATCAAACCTGCCAACCTGCTCAACAGACGCTCCACTGAAGAGCGCAGGAAAACAGTGTCACGCAATGAAGCAAGTTCTCTTCAACAGATGTTTTTTCTTCCTCACACATCTGCTTTGAACCTCAAAAATCCTGAAGCCCAGAGCAAGGTCTGGGATATTCTAAATTGCCTAACAGAGCAAAGGCATTCAAGTCTTACTGAATTTCCTTAGAGTAGTGACAAAGCAATTGTATTTAAATATAAAGTTAAGGGATTTCTAAAATTATGACTTCTCCTTATGCCCCAAATGTTAAGGTGGCTCAGGAATTAGCCATGAAAAGAAAAACACATGGAAATATAGTTGATCTAATTATGAAAGTAAAGGATAAAAACATTACACTTTATTTTTTAAGTCACAATTGTGCTTATTTTAAATGCATTACTCTCTCTAAAAATGTGGCCTACTTTAAGGAAATGTAATATATAAAAAAATTTAGAATTATGAAACAGGATAAATTGGGTACAGTGACTGACTTCATTAAATAATTGTTTTTATATTGAAAGGTTTCCAGTGAGGTTTCTAGACATAGTTTTTAAAGAAAGTAACTCAGTGTCTAGAAATTCAATCTTCATTTTTTCTTTTCACAGTTATTGCCAAAAAATGTATTTTTGCAATGTGCTTTGTACTGACACACTATTTTTAATACCTACAATTCAAATACTTATATATGAGTTAGAAGTTCAGGCTAACCTGAGAAACTCAACAGAAATAATTTGCAATTTATATGATAGAATGCTTCTGAAAAGGAATCCTGTTTATTGAAGTGTTTGCCTTAACTCAAGTTAATTTAACAAAATATTTCTTGGTCAAGGGCTTTAGAGAAGCAGGAGAGAGATGAACTAACATTGAGAATCCATCATAAGCCAGGCACTGTCTTTTGTAACAGAACACAGTAAAGCCTGAATGGGGAATCTGAGGCTAAGAGCAGGTAAGTAACATGACTTAGGTCATTTTAGTAAGTGCACAAACTACAATTCAAACAGGACTTTTGGATTCCAAAACCTGGTGACCTTCCATAGTTCGTTCTATTGCTTTAAAATTTACACAGCTTAGAAAGATTCATAATTAGTGTTACTGAGAGGATTAAATTCATTAAAAACCTGAAAGGACCAACAAAACATCAAATACAACAGAACTATTAGATATCATTTAAGAGGAGCTTTTATTTTTTTAGATTTTTTTAAAATTTTTATTTAAAATTAATCACCATACAGTGCAATATTGGTTTCTGGAGTAGAATTCAGTGATTCACCACTTACGTACAACACCCAGTGCTCATCACAACAAGTGCCCTCTTTAATACCCATCACCCATGTAGCCCATCACCCACCCACATCCCTTCATCAACCCTTTTGTTCTTAACAACAGAGTTTGTTCTCTATTGTTAAGAGTCTCCTATGGTTGGTTTCCCTCTCGCCTATTTCCCCCCTCCTTCCCATATGTTCATCTGTTTTGTTTCTTAAATATCACATATGAGTAGAATCATATGGTATTTGTCTTTCTCTGAATGACTTATTTCACTTGGCATAATACACTCTAGTTCCATCCACGTCATTGCAAATGACAAGATTTCATTCTTTACCACCTCTTCTTTATCCACTCATCAGTCAATGGACATTTGGACTCTCTTCATGGCTAGGCTATTGTTGATAATGCTGCTATAAACATCAGGGTGCATGTATCCCTTTGAATCTGTATTTTTCTATCCTTTGGGTAAATACCTAGCAGAGCAATTGCTGGACTGTAGGGTAGTTCTATTTTCTATTTTTTGAGGAACCTCCATAGTGTTCTCCAGAGTGGATGCACCAGTTTGCGTTCCCATCAACAATGCAAGGGGGTTCCTCTTTCTCCACATTCTTGTCAACATTTGTTTATGTGCTGTTAATTTTTGCCATTCTGACAGGTGTGAGGTTGGATCTTATTGTGGTTTTGATTTGTATTTCCCTGATGAGTGATACTGAGTATCTTTTTATGTCTCTGTTAGCCAACTGGATATCTTCTTTGGAAAAGTGTCTATTCATCTCTTCTGCACATTTCTTTACTGGGTTATTCTTTGGGTGCTGAATTTGATAAGTTCTTTATAGATTTTGGATACTAACCCTTAAAACCGTAACAAAACTCAGAGTCTACTAAAGACAAGATCAATACATTTGACTATATTAAAAATGTTTATGGTATTTTCTTTTGCCATATGGGGAAAAAAAGGTCAAGAGATAAACGACAAACTAGGGATAATATCTGCAATTTGTACCAGAGAAGGGCTAATTTTCTTCATATCTGAAGATTTGTCACAAATCAGTAAGAAAAAAGACAAAAAGAGAAAACTAAAAGGAGTATGACTAGCTCTAAAATATGAAAAGATGTTCTACATTTCTCATACTAAAAGAAATGCAAGTTAAAACCACAAAATACCATTATCCAACTATCAGGTTACCAGATAGCAAAAGTTTGAAATAACATTTTTAGCTGGGGGTGGAGAAAAATCACTCTCACTTACTAATTATAGAGGCATGGCCATTTGAAAATATATCCTTACAATTTGTGGTAGTTATGTTCTATAAGGTTGCCATGAACACTGAATTAGCAAACACTGAGCCACTGCTCCTAAGGGAAATACAGGGTTAGTTTCCTACAAGCCTCTGGTCATAACCATTTTCAATCAATAAGTAACCTTATTTTATGTGTTTCTGTATAAGACATCTTACTTAATACATTTTTCTTATAAGCAATTAATTACACATAATCTTTCTTTATAACACAACACTAACAAAGAAGAGTTTAGCATTTTTCTGACCCTGGATAACCTGCTCATGAATTTCTTTGGTTTTCAGCCTCACAATAATGTTGTCCCCTATGATCTGTTTATTTGTCATTACCTCATGAATCCACAAGTTGAGCTACTTTTCCATCTTTTCCATGGCTTCATCATGTTACTTTAGCAGTTTCTGGAGCAGCCTCACATACAATTCAATGAATTTCCTCCTCCTTTTCCTGGATGTACAATATTGTTGATTCATTAACTTTGAACTCATGACTAACAGCATTGTAACTCTTGCCTGAATGAAGCCTATCGAACACACACTTTCTCCACAAGATAGAACAATCTCCTGCACAAAGAAACACTAGGCAGCACTTCAGCACTGTTCTTGGGGACCACTTTATTTTTTTTTAATTTTACTAAGATTTTAATTCCAGTATGGTTAACATATGGTGTTATATTAGTTTCACGTGTATAATATAATGATTCAACAATTCTATACATTACTCAGTGCTAATCATGAAAAGTGTGTTCTTTAATCCCCATCACCTATTTCACCCATACCCCCACCAATCTCCCTTCTGGGAACCATCAGTTTGTTCTCTATAATTAAGAGTCTGTTTCTTGATTTGTCTTTCTCTCTCTCTCTCCCCTTCTGTTTTTATTATTTCTTAAATTCAAAATATGACTGCAATCATATGGTATTTATCTTTCCCTAACTGACTTATTTCACTTAGCATTATACCCTTCAATCATGTTGCTGAAAATGGCAAAATTCAATCTTTTACAGCTGAATAATATTCTATTATACATATAGACCACATCTTCTTTATCCATTCATCTATTGATGGATATTTGGAATGCTTCCATAATTTGGCCATTGTAAATAATGCTGCAATAAACGTAGTGGTGAATGTATTCTTCTGTACTAGTGTTTTTGCATTTATAACACTAGTACTGTGAATGCTGAATTGTAGGATAGTTCTCTTTTTAAGTTTTTGAGGACCCCTCCCATACCATCTTCCATAGTGATTGAACCTTTTGCCTTCCCACCAACAGTGAGGGGGTTCCCTTATCTCCATATCTTTGCCAACATTTGTATGGATTTTAGCCATTCTGACAGGTGTGAGGTGATATCTTATTGTAGTTTTTATCTGCATTCCTCTGATGATGAGTGATGTTGAGCATCTTCTTGTATGTCTATTAGCCATTTATATATTTTCTTTGGAGAAATCTCAGTTCATGTCTTCTGCCCATTTTTTAATTGGGTTATTTATTTTTGAGGTGTTGAGTTTTATATATTCTTTATATATTTTGGATACTAACCCTTTAACAGGTATGTCATTTGCAAATATCTTTTCCCATTTTGCAGGCTGTCTTTTAGTTTTCCTGATTGTTTCCTTCGCTATGCAGAAGCTTTTATTTTGATGTAGTCCCAACAGTTTATTTTTGCTTTTACTTCCCTTCTCTCAAGGGACATCTAAAAAGAAGCTGCTGTAGCCGATGTTGAAGAAGTTACTGCCTGTGTTCTTGTCTAGGATTTTTATGGTTGAAAGTCTTGCATTTAGGTCTTTAATCCATTTTGAATTTATTTTTGTGTTTGATGTAACAAAGTGGTCCATTCTTAACAAAGTGGTCCAAAATTCTTTTGCATGTTGCTGTCAAGTTTTCCCAGTACCATTTATTGAAGACAGTGTCTTTTTTCCCATTAGACATTCTTTCCTGCTCTGTGGAAGATTAACTGACCATATAGTTGTGGGTTCATTTCTGGATTTTCTATTCTATTTCACTGATCTATGTGTCTATTTTTGTGCCAGTCCATACTGTCTTGATCACTACAGCTTTGTAGTATAACTTCAGATTTGGAACTGTGATACCTCCAGCTTAGTTTTTCTTTTCCAAGATTGTTTTGGCCATTTGGGGTCTTTTGTGGTTCCATACAAATCTTCTGGTCTGGTTCTGATCTTGTGAAAAATGCTGTGGATATTTTGATAAGGACTGCATTAAATCCATAGGTTGCTTTGGGTAGTGTGGATATTTTAACAATATTTATTCTTCTAGTCCATAAGCATGAAATGTCTTTCCATCTGTGTCTTTGGTTTCTTTTATCAGTGTTTTATAGTTTTCAGAGTACAGGTTTTTTACCTCTGTGATTAATTTATTCCTGGATACTTTACAACTGTAAATGGGATTGCTTTCATAATTTCTCCTTCTATTTCTTCATTATTATGTATAGAAATGCAACAGATTCCTATACAATGATTTTATATCCTGTGAAATTACTGAATTCATTTATCACTTCTAGTAGTTTTTTGGAGTTTTGTTTTGTTTTTTTCTGTGTATAGTATCATGTCGTCTGCAAATAGTGAAAGTTTTACTTCTTCCTTACCACTTTGGATGCTTTTTATTCTATCCTCTTGTCTGACTGATGTGGCTAGAACTTCCAATATTATGTCAAATAAATGTGGTAAGAGTGGATATCCTTGTCTTACTCCTTATCTTAGGAGAAAACTTTCAGTTTTTCATCACTGATTATTATGTTAGCTGTGGGTTTTTCATTTATGGCCTTTATTATGGTGAGATATGTTCCCTCTAAACCTACGTTATTGGTTTTTTTTTTTTTATCATGAATGAATGTTGTACTGTGTCAAATGCTTTGTCTGCATCTACTGAAATGATCATATGGCTTTTATCCTTTCTGTTGTTGATATGATAAATCATACTGATGTGAATACTGAGTCACACCTACATCCTGGGAATAAATTCCATGTGATCATGGTGAGTGATTTTTTTAATGTATTGTTGGATTCAGCTTGCTAGTATTTTGTTGAGGATTTTTGCATCTATGTTCATCAGAGATATTGGTCTGTAGTTCTCTTTTCTTGTAGTGTTTTTGTCTGGTTTTAGTATCAGCTAATGTAGGCCTCACAGAATGAATTTGGAAGTTTTCCTTCCTTTTCCATTTTTTGGAATAGTTTGAGAAGAAGAGGTATTAATGTTTCCTTAAATGTTCACTAGAATTCACCTGTGAAGCCATCTGGTCCCGGACTTTAGTTTGTTGGAAGGTTTTTTATTACTGATTCAATTTCATTGCTGATAATCGATCTGTTCCAATTTTCTATTTCTTCCCGGTAGTTTGGTTTCTATTTTTTCCTGGTAGTTTATATGTTTCCAAGAATTTATCCATTTCTTCAAGGTTGTCCCATTTGTTCACATATAATTTTTCATAATATTCTCTTAGAATCTATGGTATTTCTATGGTATTATTTCTATGGTATTATTTGTTACTTCTCTTTAATTTCTGATTTTGTATGAGTTCTCTCTCTCTTTTTTTTTTTTTTTTTGGTCTTTTCATTTTTGTTTTTAAAGTAGGCTCCACACCCAGCATGGAGTCCAATGTGGGGCCTGAACTCATGCCTCTGAGATCAAGACCTGAGTTCAGATCAAGAGTTGGATGCTCAACTAACTGAGCCACCAAGGCATTCTCTCTCTCCTTTTGATGAGTCTGGCTAATGATTATCAATTTTGTTGATCTTTTCAAAGAAACAGCTCCTGCTTTCACTGGTCTGTTCTAATGTTGTCATCATTGTTGTTTTTATTTTATATTTCATTTATTTCTGCTCCAATGTTTATTATTTATTTCATTCTATGGGCTTGGGATTTCATTTCTTCTTCTTTTTCCAGCTTCTTTAGGCATAAGGTTAGGTTGCTTATTTGAGATTCTTCCTGCTTCTTGAGGTAGTCCTGTATTGCTATTAATCTTTCCTCTTAAAACAGCTTTTGCTGCATCCCAAACATTTCACACTGTCGTGTTTTCATTTTAATTTGTTTCCATGTATTTTTTTTTTCATTTCCTCTGTGATTTCTTGGTTGATCCATTCATTGTTTAGTACCATGTTATTTAACCTCCACGTTTGTTCTCTTTCCAGATTTTTTTCTTGTGGTTGATTTCTAGTTTCATAGCATTGTGGTGAGAAGAAATGTGTGGAATGACTTCAATTCTCTTTGAACATGTTGAGATTTGTTTTGTGGGCTAACACGTGATCTATTCTGGAGAATGTTCCATGCGCACTTGAAAAGAATGTGTATTCTGCTGTTTTAGGATGGAATGTTCTGAATTTCTCTGTTAAATCTGTCCGGTCCAGTGTGTCATTCAAAGCCACTGTTTGCTTGTTGATTTTCTGTTTGGATGGTGTTCTGTTTGGATAGATGTCCACTGATGTAATTGGACAGATGTTTGGACTAATGTCCATTGATTAGTTCCTTTATGTTTGTTATTAACTGCTTAAAGTATTTGGGTGCTCCCATGAAGTTACATATTTACAATTGTTATATCTTCTTTTTTTTTTTTTTAGATTTTTTTTATTTATTTGCCAGAGAGAGCGAGCGAGCACAGGCAGACAGAGTGGCAGGCAGAGGGAGAAGCAGGCTCCCTGCCGAGCAAGGAGCCCGATGTGGGACTCGATCCCAAGACCCTGGGATCATGACCCGAGCCGAAGGCAGCCGCTCAGCCAGCTGAGCCACCCAGGCGTCCCGAATTGTTATATCTTCTTGTTGGATTGTGCCTTTAATGATTATATAGTGTCTGTCTCTTGTTTTAAAGTCTATTTTGGCCCAGGGTGTCTGGGTGGCTCAGTCAGTTAAATGTCTAACTCTTGATTTCAGCACAGGTCATGATCTTGGAGTCGTGGGATTAAGCCCCACATTGGGCTCCACGCTGGGTGTGGAGTCAGCTTGGGATTCTCTCTTGCTCTCTCCTTCTGCCCCTCTCCCTCATCAGTGCAGTCTCTTTTCTCTCTTTAAAAACAAAAAACAAAAAACAAAAACTCTATTCTGTCCTACAGAACTACTGCTACCCTGGCTTTCTTTTCACATCCATCTACATGTGGTAGAGGTTTCTCTATCCGTTCACTTTCAATCCATATGTGCCTTTAGGTCTGAAATGATTCTCTTGTAGGCAGTATATAGATGGGCCTTTATTTTTTTTTTAATCCATCCCATCACCCTATGTCTTTTGATTGGTGTGTTTAGTCCATTTACATTCAAAGTAATTATTGTTAGGTATGCATTTGTTGCCATTTTGCTATTGTTTTTATGGTTGTTTTTGTAGCTCTTCTCTGTTCTTCTCTTGCTCTCTTCTCTTGCAGTTAGTTGGCTTTCTTTAGTGATATACTTGGATTCCTTTCTCTTTATTTTTTGCAAATCTATTACTGGTTTTCGATTTTTGGTTACCTTTTGGTTTGTATATAACATTTTCCGCATATTGGAGTCTATATTAAGTTGATGGCCACTTAAGTTTGAACTCATTTTTTACTCCTCTCCTCCCCCACATTTTAGGTATATGGTGTCATACTTACATCCTTTTATTTTGTGATTCCCCTGACTGATTGTTATAGATATACTTACTTTTACCACTTTTGTGCTTCCTACTTTTCTTACTCTTGTTTATGGTCTTTACTTTCAACTCAAAGAATCTCCTTTAACACTTCTTATAGGGCTGGTTGAGATGTTATGAACTCCTTTAACTTTTGTTTGTTTGGGAAACTCCTTATCTCTCCTTATATTCTGAATGACAGCCTTGCTGGAGAGTATTCTTGGCTGTAGACTGTTTCCTTTCAGCACTTTGAATATATCACTACTCCCTTCTGGCCTGTAAAGTTTCTGTTGGAAAATCAACTGACAGCCTCAATGGAGGTTTCCCTTGTTTGTAACTGCTTTCTTCTCTCTTGCTGCTTTTAAAATTCTCACTTTATCATTACTTTTTGTCATCTTAATTATGATATGTTCTGGTGTGGACCTCCCTGGGTTGATCTTGTTGCGGGGGGGAGGGGGGATCTCTGTATGTCCTGGACCTGGATTTCTGTTTCCTTCCCTAGATTCAGGAACTTTTCAGCTATTATTTCTTCAAGTAAGTTTTCTGTCCCCTCTTTTTTCTCTTCTTCTGGGATTCCAATAACATGAATGTTATTATACTTGATGGTGTTGCTGAGCTGCTTCAGGGCCATTTTAAACAGTGAAGTCATCAGCAAAGGTACAAAAATGTGAAAAACATGGCATTAAACAGGTTACAAAGAGCTTCTTTACAGTTATGAGAGTTGAGACATGAAGGCAGAGCATCATCTTATTCACCTCAGCTGGGAATGTGCATGTTGGGTGACAAATTCTTCACCACTCTGCATGTGCCAACAAATGACTGTGAAAGTATCAGGAGTACTGATTTTGAAATTACAAATAAGTTTCAGCAAGTAGGAAAATCAGCAAATATGAAATCTGCAAATGTTGAGGACTGACTGTAGTTATTAAAATGACGTACTCTTTCACCTAGTAATTCTTCTTCTAGGTAATTACTCTATAGATATGCTTTTATATGTATGAAATAACATATTTACAAAGATACTCACTGAAGTAGTTTTAATTAGGAAGAAACTGGAAATAGCCTAGTTGCCTATTGGTGGGAGTATATCTAAATAACTATGGTACTCTACATAGTGGAATACCATGAAACAATTAAAAACAAAGGAAGAAGCTCTACATGGACGATATGGAACCATCTACATTGAGTATTTTTCAAGCTTTTTGACCATGAATCACAATATAACAAAAACAAAATTAAAGAGTCCCACATGTTGTCACTTAGTACATATATTTCTTTATAAATGAAATTTCACAAAATAATACCTACCCTTTTATTTACCATGCATTGGTTTATACTATTGGGTTCCTTATATTATACCCACTGATTTAAAAGATTCTGTCTATGACTCACTAAATTGACTCCAGACCTCATTAATATAACAGGCTTCAGTTTGAAAAAACACTTACTTACAAGATACATAGTTTATCTAAAATAAAAGACAATGTAGACAATGATATAGAGATGGTGCTGTCATTTTTGTAGAAGAAAATAAAACGGGACCATGGAAGAATATGTTTGCAAATACATGGAATCTCTCTGGAAGAACATTTTAGGAAGTGGCAACAATAGCTGCTACTATAAATATGAGAAGTGTTTGGTTAAGGGAGTTTAATGGAGCGCAATCTATTTTTCACCATATATCCTTTCCCAAAACTTCTGAATTTTGTCCTATTTTGGTTTATTTCCTATTTTTTAAAAATGCCCCCAGGAATTTCAATCTATGTTATCTGTTAAGAATTTCTTCCTTTAGACCAATTTGCCTTTACAGTCCTGTCTCTGTCTTCTCTGTGTTTGGGACTCTCCTCTTCCTGCATTTCCAGCCTTCCTCTGTCACAGGGCCTTGATCTCTGATCTGATAAGACTTAGTTACTTGATCCTCACTTAGGTGTCAGTGTCTGCATTCTGGCAGGGAACTCAAGAAGACCAAAAATGCTTTGTGGCTCAAGGAAATAACACCTCCAGCGGTATAATTTAATCTTTTTTTTTTTTTAATTTTGATTTTTTTTTTATTTCATTGAAAATTGTAGCCTGAGGCTACTCCAGAAGGGAGGATAGGGCCCTCTTCCCTCCCAGCTGAGTTCAGTAATTCCTTCAAAGAATGCAGAGCACTAGCTACCGGATGTGAAGCACCAGACAAGGCACTGGGAACACTGCAGTAAGACAAACACACTGCTGGCTCCTGCTTTCCTGCAAAACACTGAACATGGGGTCTTCACATACGCAACGGTGAGTTGCTGATGTATACAAGGCACTCTTCTGGGCATTTGGAATGGGGTGGTGACCAAATGGAGCTTACATTCTGATAAGATGAAGCTAGGGAATGAAAGAAGCATGAGTTGCTCTAAAAACTCTGACAGAGACATGAGCCTCGCTAAAAAGTCCAACCTGAGAAAGGGATGCTTCTATCACCATGTGAAGCTTGAGTAGGGACTGGTAAAAGGTATGCGTTGGGGAAGGAGGAAATACCTGGAGAGTGTTCCACTTAAAGTTACCAAATGTTGCCAAGCTACCACAGTTTGTTGTATAGTAATTAAAGGTAATTTATATCTTTCTCTCTCTTAAAAAAAAAATTCTTCCTTAGATTATGACATTCTGAACTTCTGAAATTTGATGTAATGAGATGTTACCATATATTTTTAATTATCCTTCATAAGAATGCTTTATAATGATATGAAATGATCTAGTGCTTTCAAACTGTTTCATGTCTCATGACTACCTAAAATATGACCAAATCTTACAAAGAACCGTGAATAAGTCCCTTCATAAATTTACACTGGACACATACATTTAGGGCAAAACCTATTATGTTTAAAGAGCAATTAAAACAAAACAAAAATTTATTCCTGTTAGAAATTTAAAAATACCAAAATCACTATAAATTTTTAAAAATGAGCAGAAAACATTTATTGTTTCAAGGGCAGTTCGTATCACAAACTTTTATAACTGTTTAATTAAGTCCTAATTTACAATTAAGACCTGGTAAAGAGTAGTACAAAGTTAGCTCAAATATAGTTACACAGAGGCAAAAAATAATAGGAGTAGCATTTCTTATCATGAGTAATATCTAGAAGTCTAGAATTTGTTTCTTGATTTTAGGGATTAAATTTGAAATTGTTTCATACATCTAAAATGGAAATTTATGGTAAGAGTATTAAGAAATTATTCTGATAATAATACTGCAAACTGGGCAGATATTATATCATAGTACTGGGATTTTTTTCCATGTATAATTATTCCATGTAGAGAATCATGAACTAAAGCAATTATTTGGATAAATGAATGGCCCAGAATGACATATGAGTGTGGGAAAGTGCCAGGTTTCTTTGCCAGTGGCTGGCCACTGTTTACATCTCAACTACTAATTTGAAAAGCCTACTGATTTTTAGAAAGTCAATGTCCAAGGGGCACCTGGGTGGCTCAGTCAGTTGAGTGCCCAACTAACTCTTGGTTTCCACTCAGGTTATGATCCCTGGGTCCTGGGATTGAGCCAAGAGTTGGGCTCTGTGCTCAGCAGAGAGTCTTTTCAAGATTCTCTCTCCCTTTGCCCCTCCCCCCTCAAATAAATAAAGAAAGCCAAAGCCCAGCCATTGTGAAGCTACTGAAAATGACCAGACCATGAAAAGATCTCCATCAGAAAACTTTAAGAGCCCCCAAAGCCATGCTAAAATAGATTCCTGAATGGGTTTAACATGTGAAAGATGGTCACAGGGATTTGGCAAGCTTCTTCTCTGCCAAGTGACTGACAACACATCATATCACATAAGTGTGATGTGAAAAAAGGCCAATAGTACCAACTCTGTTCCCATGCCAGAGAAAGGGTTAAGTGGAACATGCTGTTCATGTGCTACTCAAAAGTGACATGTTTAGGGGCTCCTGGATGGCTCAGTCAGTTGAGCAATGGACTCTTAATTTTGGCTCAGGTCATGATCTCAGGGTTGTAAGATCAAGCCCTGCATCGGGCTCTTCACTCAGCACACAGTCTGCTTGTCCCTTTCCTGCTCCTTCCCCTGCTCTCTCTCTCTCTCTCTCTCTCTCTCTCAAATAAATAAATAAATAAATAAAATCTTTTTTAAATAAGATGACAGGTTAATGGTATTACAGGCACATCTGAAATGGATTTGCACATAATCTTAGAGGTTATCTTTTCTGGAAAGCTGCATTTAATGCACTGGAATAAATAAATTCACCCACAAGTATAACGCTCATAGTAGTTCTACTTTAGTCTTAACATCCTTTTACTATATGAGACAGCTTTTAGCCCCTATGCAAGGCCTTGACTCCTAGTGACACTTAAATCATAGCCTTCACTAGTTAATAGTAGAGCTACACCACCTCCCCCTTGCAAGATGCTCCCCGCCAGGACCTCTTTCTCTTTCAAAATGATTCATAGGTCATCTGTTTAAGCAAACAAAATTGATCTACTAGGATTGGAAGCAAGTTTTCTCTACCAATCGGATTCTCTTTTCTAGCCAGAGAGAAGTTCTCAGCCACCCTTTTTAAAAAATTGTTGTTCTCCAATTGTTGTTAACAACCCCCAGCTGCACTGGCTCCCACACGAATTTAAAACCACTCTGCCTGGCTTCACATTCCAGACTTTCTTGCACGGAAAACAGAACTTTAAAATCAGAACCGTCTTGGGCTGGACAGTTGCCAAGTCAGCTGCTGCTTCTTAGACTTAGGTGGAATGGCCTATCCTCAGACATTTTGCACAGTGCTTTAAATTATGTCTTATTAAATAAAGATAAGCTCATTTTTAAAATGGGAAGAATGAGGAACTATAAATAGAAGAGCCTCTTCTTACCTCTATAGATTTTCCCCCCTGGTTGTTAGGTTCTTTATAACCTAGAATGGGGTTCATACAGGGATGCTTTACTGTCCTGACACAGAATCATTAAGATTCATATCTTGTGTGTTCCACTGTGGCCATTAAGTACCTCTGAGTTGGCTCACCTCTCTGAAAAAAGCTTTCACCACTGAAATGTAGGAGGGATGGGATTGAAGTTCTATAAAGCCCTGGTTATACTAAGCCAAGAAAAGAACTGTTTTCTCTTTCCAAGGCTCACTCTGATTTGTTCAAGACTAAAAAAGGATGTTGACTGAAAAGGAAGGAGGAATGTCGATCAAATAGAAATATAAACCTCAAAGGACAATTCGGTCCCCTTCCCTTTTTAATCATTTTATTTATTTATTTTTAGAGTTACTGATTTGAGAAAGAAAGAGCATGAGTGGGGGGAGGGGCACAGGGAGAAGGGGAGAAAGAATCTCAAGCAGACTCCCCGCTGGTGGAGCCTGACTCGAGGCTCGATCCCACAACCCTGAGCCGAAATCAAGAGTCCAGACATCTAACTGACTGAGCCACCCCGGTACCCCTTTTATTATTTTACTGTATTAAAATCTGCTGGAAAAAGAGGCTACTGGCTGGAACATGGAAGTTCTCTGCCAAACAGAAAAGCATTCAGTGAAACAAGTTTTACTGAAACATGATTTCATTCATTCAACAAATATTTTTTTAGGATTTATTTCATGTTAGAGTCATCCCTATTACCCTTTGAGCAGATGAAAATTGACTATAAAATTTGTCAAAATGTTTTTCTGAGAGTTTTAGGAGAACCACAGTAATAAGAATTACATAATCATTAGACTTCTATTCATAAATCTCTGTATTCTTTATATCAAATGGAAAATTTTGTGGCAAAAAAAAATACTACATAGTTAGATTACAGCTATAACTATGCTTCTTATGATGGAGAAAAAATTACAGATAAATGTCCATTTCTAATTTTTTAAAAGTGTATTAGTGATATTTAAAGGCAAAAAAGTAGGGGTATCTGGGTGGCTCAGTCATTAGGCGTCTGCCTTCAGCTCAGATCATGATCCAGGGTCCTGGGATCGAGCCCCGGGTCGGGCTCCCTGATCGGCGGGAAGCCTGCTTCTCCCTCTCCTATTCCCCCTGCTTGTGTTCCCTTTCTCGCTGTCGTGTTCTCTCTCTGTCAAATAAATAAATAAAATCTTTTTAAAAAATAAAAATAAAAAATAAGGGAAAAAGTTCTTTTATAAAGCAAACAAAGCAGATTATAACTATTTGTAATCAACATCTCTTTGTTCTTAAAAATAACTAATTCTGAAAAATATAAATCTCAGAGCACCACCTCAATAGATTAATGCAGCTCTATTGTTGAAAAGTTTAAATATCATGTCTGCCTATTTACTTTGAATTTAAGAATAACTACTTAATTTGCTTCCCTCCATCTTATCCTTAAATAAGAATCAAAACATCAGGGGCGCCTGGGTGGCTCGGTGTTAAAGTTTAAAGCCTCTGTCTTTGGCTCAGGTCATGATCCCAGAGTCCTGGGATCAAGCTCCACATTGGGCTCTCTGCTCAGCGGGGAGCCTGCTTCCCCCCCTCTCTCTGCCTGCCTCTCTGCCTACTTGTGATCTCTGCCTGTCAAATAAATAAAAAATCTTTAAAAAAAAAAAAGAATCAAAACATCAGCCTCTATCTTAAGACTACAGTGAAGATGTAACAATTGCAAAGCCTTGCTGAGGCACTAAAGAGATAAGCTTCTACCCATTTCCTCCAGTGTTGTAGGAAGTGCTGAATCACTGCATTGTACACCTGAAATTAATACTACAGTGTATGCTAACTAACTGGAACTTAAATAAAAATTAAAAAAAAAAGAAAGCTTCCAACCATGGCACTGGACCCCCTTATAGAACAAAGTTTTAGTTACGTTTCTAAGACAAGTTATTAACATTAGATAAGCATCCATCGGTACCTCTTTTCCCACTACCAACCTAACAGCTAATTTGCTTTCTCTCTGGGAGTTATTTTTATGATCATGTGAGCCCAACAGAATGCCTAGTCATAAGTGCTCATGGTGGCATGTGCCATGAAATGGAAATCAGTGATACTGCTGGGGCCCCTGGAATGAAGCTCCTTTGAAGTGCATGTGTTTATGGGTACTCGCCAAAATTTTAATGCCAGTAAAACCAAAAGGTGGTTTGGAATTTTAACTTACATTAAAATGACCTTTTATCTTTTTAATGTTCCAGGAAGCATCAACTCAATCTAACATTTTTTATTTTTAAACCATAGCATGTTTTAGTAACAGTGACAAAAAGAGTACTTGATAAAGAACTTTGCAGGAATGCCACATTTAAGTTCTACTTGGCAAGTGAAGAGCAGTTTAATATGCTAGAGCTAAGTCTAAAACGATAGAAGGATTCATTGTTCTTCCAAGTAATTATGTAAGAAACTGCAAAAATTCTCACAGAAGAAATCGTATCACATACCATTTATCATACCATTTATATAAAGTCAGGCCCACATGAGGGCTTCAAAGAGATGGGTAATGGGCAACTTCTTAAGCTGGGTGGCAAGTCCACAGGTGTTCATTTTATTATCATCCTTTATAACTTACAAATTTATTACATTCTTTTAAAAATACATGGAACATTTCATAGTAAAGAGGAAAAACAGGGAAAGAAGGGGTAGCTGGACAACTGGAAGCAAAATCACGTACAACACTTAATTATCAGCAAAATGAACATGTCCCTGGATAGTAAGAAACCTGGAGTTATTCTCTGTGTAAGGTGAGGGGAACTTAATGGGGGAGTAACAATTACCGTATGTGTTCATTAGATGATCAGACTCGGGCTGAACTGTGTGCCTCACATCTATTTAGGATGAAGGACTCCCAATAGTGGCACAAAGCCACTGGCCAAAAACAGTCTTTTTTTACCTCTAAGAGCCCCTAGGCCTCCTATCCTGAATTGCTTAAGATTTTCCTTAAACATATGGACCCTGTTTCTCATTGATCCCCATACTCACTGCTTCCTAGCAACCATTCTGAGGCAGGGACGCCTGAACTTCACAAGGTCAGGCTCCCACCAGCACAGTGAGGGCAAGCTATAAGGACAGAAATGCACCCATATTGTGAGATTGGCTGTTTATGCCATGTATTTGCATATATTCTAATTACTTGTGTCAAATCACAAGTTTAAAACAGAAAAAGACTCACTTTTTTCTACTGGGAGGCTTGATGTGACTTTGTTTACACAATTATTTGCCATATACATACAGCAACCTCAATAAAGCTCTTCTGTACAGGCCTGGAAAGCACATGTAATTGTACTTCAGCAGGTAAAATATATATTCGGTTTTTTTCCTCTAAAAGCAGAGAGAAAATTAATTCTTTTCAGCTGTTTCACTTCAGGGAGAAGCATTTGCTTTGTGTTAAAGCAGTGATTTGTAGGCTAGGCTTTGCCAGCATCTCATGATCTGGGGAGTGGGAGGTGGAGGGATGGGTGTTGCAAACACATTCACATCCAAACTGTCCTTTTTACAAGACTATTTGCAGAGGCTATCTTCTGTGATCCATTTTGACTGTCTTCAAATCTTCTTGTTCCTGGACACTCATCATTATCCAACATTTCCAAGCCATACCGTTTTGTTTCGGGTTTTGTTTTGTTTTAAGAGCATGTAAGGATACTTTATGTGACATTTCATTTTTCTAGAAGAGGGTCAATTTAAAATTTCAATCAATAAGGAAATTCCATTTGACATGTAATTTGTTAATTTAATAATTAGTGGAGCCTACTATGGAGGGTGAGTACCCGGTTGGATATGACACATTCCTGGCCCTCAAATGGTTCACAATCTGGTGGTTTGATTCTCAGGGGCAGTGGAATCTTCTAGTACTTGGAAAGATATTTTAAACACCTGGATCCGCCATGTGAGTCACTGGGGCTCAGGGATCTATGATCTATTCCTGTCAAATAACTGGGTTCAGAAAAAAGCTTAAGAGGTGCTGGCCTAGAGAGAGGGATAGACACCTTAACACACGTCTAGGATGTGTCATAGTGAATATTATAAGAGATGCCAATTGCATGTTGCAATAAAAAGCACAAGGAAGAAGAAATCACCTGGGGAAAGGGTTTCCAAAGGATTCCAAGAAGATTCATATCTGTCTTCGGTCTTTAAAGAAAGAATGTAACTGGCCCAAGGCATTCCAAGCACAGGTAAAAGCATGTGAAAGTTATGGAGAAAAAAGCAGGACCCTCTGGAAGAAGACCAAGCAATTTGGAATGGCCAGAACTGGGTGCTTTGAGGCTGGGTAGAGGGAAAGGACTAAATTGGAAATGACAATGAAAGCATGTTCTGGGGTTTGATCAGGGGAGGACTTTCCCATCAAGTTAAGTAGTTCCCATCTGTCTTCTAGGGAAATGACCAGCAGAGGCAGGAGTGTGGATGTGTGCTCACAGAAAAATTGAAAGCAGAGAGTGATAGTAAGAGATACAGGTTTTGTCTTTAATACACAGAGAAAGTTATTCAACATTTAACTTAGACATAAAGTAAACTAATTACGTATACCTATGTGGCCCTTCTTTTAACCACTATCTCTCTGAACTTGGGATTGGTCTCTCCAAGCCACAATTAGGTCAGGTTCTCATTTTTGCCCTTTCTGCTTTGGGGTGGAATGCTTCTCTCTTAACTGCCCATTTCTGAGCCCATAATTAGGTTCTCTGGGCCAGCGAGAGAGAAATCTGGTGACTGTATGGAGGTGAGAGAGGAATACAGTCAAGGAAGCTAATGAGACAGTCTAGAAAAGAGTGACTAGGGACTGCAAAATAGGAAGGCACTGATCCCATTTGTCTCAGAGGACCCCAAAGAAGAAAACCAGAATCTACTCATGCAATCTGATAGTCTCAGCTGCCTAACAATGCAACAGAGCACCTTGATTTGTTACTGTAGCTCTTTAGACAAACTAGAGGCCTATCTGGCAGTGAAAGGATTTAAAAGGTTCTATTTTGGCATAAATTACCCCAAAATAGAGTGATTTAAAACAGCAAACATTTACTATCTCAGTTTCTGTGGGTGAAGAATTCCAGGAGTGGCTTTCTTGGGTAATTCTTGCTCAGAGACTTACATTCTACTCTCCCTCATGAGATTCAGTCAAGAAATCTGTGCAAGGCTGCTGCAGTCATCTGCAAGTTCATTCAGAGCTGAGGCTGTATTAGCAAGAAGTCCCAGTGCCTTGCTGGCTATTGGAAAGACGTCATAGTTTTTTGCCATGTGGACCTCTCCACGGTGCTGCCTTACTGTCCATACAACATGGCAATTGGTCTTTCTTTCATTACTATTTTATTTTGTCCCTCCCAGGCTTTATGTTAACATATAATGTATTATTCGTTTCTGGGGTATAGGTATGGGAATCATCAGTCTTACACAATTCATAGCACTCACCATAGCACATACCCTCCCCAGTGTCCATCACCCAGCCACCCCAACCCTCCCACCAGGCAGCAGGTCTTTCTGAGAGTGGGAAAATAAGGAGGATGCTACAATGCTTTTTCTGATCTAGCCTCAGAAGTCACACACTATCACACTGCCATATTCTTATGCCTTGGAAGACTGTCTCAAGGGAGAGGAATAAGCTCCACCTCTTGCAAACAATTTATGGACAAAGCACATATAACAAGGTCAAACAAGAGGATTTTGAATATTCCTTCATACATGAGATTTACCAGTTCTATTCATGAATCAGTGAACAGAGGACAAACCTTGGAAGTGCTCTGTATTTGAGTTATCCCACCCTTAAAGTGGCCTACTGGGGCTCTTTTAATTGATATATTTGTCAAGAGGAGAGGTTCAGTAATGGATTTCTGGAAACTCCACCAAGTGACAGTGGGGTTTGACTGAAACTGCTCTTACAGTGTTATGGAAACACTACTCATGATTTTCAGAAAAGAGAGTGGACACAGAAAAAGCTCAAGGTAGAGACTATTTTAATTATACTATTCTTTGGATAAAAAATGATAGACTAATATATAGTAATCCAATTGTTGTTGTTGTTGTTTTGATTTTGGGAATTGTCTTATTTGGACTGTGGAAAAGAAAGACTTCTGAGCTCTCTTGGTTACTAGATATTACTAAGCATTACAGAGCCAATGAGTTTGTGAAGTTAAACTCTCATGAGGGTTTTATAAGGCAATAAATGAGAAGTCATGGTCCAAACATGAAGCAAATTAGATTGTGGTCTGCTTCAGAGCAACTGATAGGGTATAGCATGGGAGAATCCACTTGACCTTGAGGTTTGAAATATTCTCCTTTTACAGGCAGAGGTTTATGACAGACTCTTATTTTCTGATGAGTCCAATCTACTACTGGGATCTGCAATATATAGTTTTGGTACTGCCAATGCTGGTTACTAATTGGCACTATTCAGAACCTCTAATCAAGATGTAGAAAACAAGTTAGCTATAGGACAGAATGTGGATGTTAATAACCATGACAGTATTGCTAGAGATTGAGGTGAGGGTTGGGAGTAAGGAAGAAAGAAAAAAGAAGAACACATGAACTTTCCTGAACTTAACATAGTCAAAGAGGTGAGGTATGGTTGATAGAGACTGTCTAAAGTTGAGGAATCAAGAAATAAATTAAGAAATAGTATGTTATATGGGTTGCCTGGGTGGCTCAGTGGGTTAGGCCTCTGCCTTCGGCTCAGGTCATGATCTCAGGGTCCTGGGATCGAGCCCCGCATCGGGCTCTCTGCTCAGCAGGGAGCCTGCTTCCCCTCTCTCTCTCTCTGCCTGCCTCTCTGCCTGTCAAATAAAGAAATAAAATCTAAAAAAAAAAGAAAGAAAGAAAAAAGAAATAGTATTTTAACAGTTTTGGTAAAATTAAAATTTATGATTTCAAGTTAGAGAAGTCTAACAAAAGTCAGGAGGAAAGGGGAGTGGAAACTGGTGTGAACTACATTCTTAACTTTTTTTTTTCCCAAAAGGAGTCACAAACTATTGACCAATCAAGAAACAGAAGCATGAAATTATTCTATAGAGTGAACATGTTTCCAACAAGAATAACCAGAACCAGAGACTGGTGGCTCTGGGACTGGGGCGAACATGGTGACTTTCACATCTCCTCTCCTATCCTTTTGTACATAGATTACTCTTTTGAACAAATGTAAAAATCCATGTAGTTGGTATCATCTACAAGTTGATACTAGCCTATGTTCACAAGGTTTTAGTAGATAAACTTCACAAACATTAATCCCTCTAGTTAGTTTTAACAAATGGCAAGATTTCACTTATTTTAGAAATTTGCACTTTACATTTCATTCTTCTTCTTGAAACAGAGAGTAGGAATCAGTTTACAAATTACTACCTTGGTGTTTGAAATTATTTGACATGATTTCAAATTCTATGATTTATCCTTAAATATACATTTCTATACAACACCACCCAAAATGAAATGACAACCAAAAAAACCTTACAATTTTTAGGATTAACTCCAATGGGCAAGAGTCCAGGCTCAGTAAAGAACTGATAATCCATCCTAGGAATAGTCTATACAACAGTTTTAATAACTGTTTATTAAATAAATAAATAAATAAATAAATAAATAAAAACAGTTTTAATAACTGTTTAATAACTGTTTTAATAGCTCCCATCGGCCCCCAGTATTAAGGATTATCTGAGTGTTTATGGAAGGCCCAGGTACAAACTCCTACAAACTCCCTTCTATGCAAGCATGGAATATTTCTTCAAAGGATTCAACGATAATTAAGATACCAAAGAAGCAAATAGCTAATTTGCTTCTTCAAAGACAGTCATTTGAACTACATTTCTTGGGAGCAACCTGGGTACCAAGTATAGTGGGTGGAAAGAGAAAAAAGGGGGGAGGGGAAGATGAGGTTAGTAGTCAGAATCCAAAGTGCTTTTTTCTTCCCCTTTGAGGAATTTGGGTGAAATTTTTATGAAAGCTCTTTCAGCTTCTATAGAAAAACTACTTTTCTACACTCATAAGAAATTCTTGGTTTTCTAATTTACAGACTCACTTGTAGTACAGTAATTCACAATAATCATACAATATAGATCAGGCACCTCTCACACCTTCTGTAAGAAAATTTATAGAAATTTATAGAAAGGGTTGAACTACAGTTCAACAGTTCCTATCGATAATCTACAACACTTATATTTAAAAAAATACTTAGGGAAGAATGGATAAATACACAGTGGTGTATCAGTATAATGGAATACCACACAGCAATAAAAATGAACAAACTACTGTCACATATATGCACATCAGATACATGTAGTTCCATTTATATAAAATATAAACCCCAGAGAAACTAATCATGGTGTCAGAAGTCAGCATAGTGGTTCACTTTGGAGAGATAAAGAATGAGGGTGGGTTATCTGGAGGCTTAGGGTTAGTGGTGAAGTTCTGCTTTTAATCTGTGTGCTGCTTTCATAGGTGGGTTCAGTTTATAATAATTTATCAAGCAGTTGTAGTTATAAATCATGTACTTTCCTGAAAATATATATAATTAATTAAAAAGTCAATTAAAAATAACATCTAAGACCCCCTCCTAGCTTACATAGTACCTTTATGGAGATTTTTTAAAAAATGTCCTCTCTGGATGAATGGATTAGAAAAAGGGCCCTCCATGGGCAGAGGTAGTCCAAAAGTTTGTGCCTTGGTTTTTAACCCCAGTGGTACACTTGGCTAGACACAAAACTGCACATCTGGATGGACATCTGCAAATCTGCAAAACACTCACTTGACCCTTCTTCACCACAGCTTTATGAGGAGGGCAGGGCAGATGTCCTTATTTTACAGAAGAGGAAGTGGCACAGAACAGTAAGACCCAATGCACAAAGGCGTCATAGCTAATAAGCAATGGAGCCAGAAAAGATTCCTAGGCCAGTAGCTCTTCACATGGTTCTGATTCTGTTTTGGGAGGGGGAACAGGAAGAAGCCTCTTTCTATGTTTGTTACTATGTATGCTGTTATGGGTCACCAGTGCTTTGTGGAACAAGTCAGGAAATAAATACACAGTTCCAATGTTCTTAATATTCGACGTTAGTAAAGGTCCTAGGTTCTAAGCCCATTTGAAAAATATGCTTTAAGCATACATTTAAAAATGAATATTCATCTTTTACATGTTTACCTATGCAAAAAGATCAGAAGAATAGACATGTGTAGATACCAGTAGAGCATTCTGGCCCTCCCATACCTTAACATTATTAACTTAAGGACATAATTCTTTCCATATCTTGAAGAAGTTAAAGAGAAAGACACACACATAAGGTATATGTCCAGCTTACCTAGAAGTGTCTGCTTATCTTGGGAGGAGTCAGCTTCTGCAGAACACCTGCAAGTTCGGAGAACAATCACTCCTCCAAGAACGCCATCTTCACTGGCCAAGAAAGGTGAACCTAGACAAAAATGGCAAATGGTCATTTTTTCATGAATTTTACTTTTTTTATTTTCAATTTTCATTTGATTATAAAAACAAAAATGTAGTATGAATAAGATCTTGAAAGATGCCCATTTTCTGACAACCACCATTGTTTTTGCCTTGTATAGGCTTGACAGCAAATGCAGGCTTATGCCCAAACAGGGGCCATTTGGCAAAGACAATCCCAGATGCTGCCAAGAAGACTTGAGTGGGGATGAAGTGTGCATTACAGTATTCAGAATGGAACTGGAAACACTACCAGATTAAAGGACCAAAACACAAATACAAGAAAAAATGCTCAGCAAGTCTCTTTGATCAGCTCTTAGGGATCACTTACCAGGCTCTCCCTGCTGTCAGGGACATGCCACCAAAAACTTTGATTTACTACCTTAAATTCAATTTTAAACAATAAGCCACAAACTTTATTATAAACATTTAAAAATGATCCTGATGGTTTACACAAATAAGGGTGAAACTGTATTTCTATTATAAGAGCTTGGTGGTTAGAAACAACCAGGCCTCTTTGGGATCTCACACACTAAACCACTGTGAGCATCTCAAGAACACTACACCTTAAAACCCCTCATTTTTCCTCCCCAAGGACATCTTCTTTGAACATCTGGCATAGCAAGTAAGCACGTGGAGAACAAATGCAAAATTAACCCAAGCACTATCAAAGAAAGTAGTAAAAATGAAAAGCAACCAAATTGGATTTGGGGAAGCTTCTGGTTAAACTTAGTAAATTAAATACATATATTTATCTCCACTCCTTAAAAAGGCATGGCCCAATGAGGACAGAGAAAAAAGCAAATGAGAAAACAAACAAACAAACAAACAACTGACCTTTTAGAAAATGAAAAGATGGACATTAGTTGGCTCACCTAGTAGACCTACAGAAACCTAAGCTTTCATGGTGGAACAGGGTTGAAACTGGGTTGGGGGGAGGTACCCATAAGAAATCACCCAATTTTATCAAGAAACTAAAAAAGAATTGGAAATTGGAAGCTTCAAGTTCCTCCAAAGGCAGGGATACAGGGTGGGGCTGAAATGAAAATGACCGGTTTAGAGTGTCCAAAAGGACCCTCTACACCAGGAGTCAGTAAACTATGACTTGTCTGGTCTACAACATGTTTTGGTACTGTCTACAAGCTCTAAGTGTTTATTTTACAATTTATAGGGTTATTTAAAAAAAAAAAAAAAGGACAAGAAGGAGAAGAGTATGTGATAGAGACCATGATGTACCCCAAAAAGTCTAAAATCTTTACTTTTTGGCCCTTTTAGAAATAGTATGCCAACCCCTGATCTAAAGCCCCAGATTCCTGCAGAGAGAGGAAGTTACTTCTTCCTAACCCAGAAGATGCCAGGATATTTACTCTCTAGAGAGGATGAAACAGAAGGACTTGAGTCTTGGGGGCATCAGACTCAGCACAGGGCAGAAGGGAGGCTCCACAGTGAATAAAGGATATGGAAGTGGAAGTCTTAATGCTAAACAGTGAAATAACCAGCTCCTTTATCTAGAGGCTGCCAGGATACAAGAAGTCAGGCTGACATCCTCCAAACAAAAGACTGGATAATTCCCTATCAGCCACACAACTAGCTCAAGAATAAAGACCTACCTGAGAGACCCTAAAAAAGTCTGCCTTTATAGTGACGGTTTTCAGATGACAGGTATGACTCATTCAGAAGGTTTTCAGTTCAACTCTTTGGTATTTAACTGTTAAAGAAGTATAGATTACCTAGGATCACTAGTTGTTTCAGTTAGGCCTCTAGAGAAGACTGAGATCAAAACTAAAAAGCAACACAGAGAAAACTTAGGAAATCCATTGAGCAAAAGGCAAAAAAAGAGAGAGAGTGCAGGAAATCACAAGAACAGTCCAGGAGGTCCAATATCTCAAGAATAGGAGTTTAAAAAAAAAAAAAAGAGAGAGAGAGCATAGAAGAAACGAAATTTCAAAGAAATAATTCAAAAACATTTGAATTGAAAGGTAAGTGTCTAGACTAAAAAGGCTCATAAATATCCCAGAACAACTCATATAGTTGCCATGGAGGTATATCATTGTGAAATATCAAAATATTGAAGAAAGAGAGAAAAGTTTAAAAACTTCCAAGTGGAAAAAGAAAAAGTCATATGGAAAGGAAGGGGATCATAATGGGATCAAATTTCTCAACAAACTAGAAGGTCAGAAGGCACCTTCCTCAAAATGCTAAAGGAAAATTATTTCCAACCTAGAATTCTATATGAGGCCAAAATGTCAGTCAAGTGTGAAAACTGAATAAAGCTCTACAAAGTCTCAAAGAATTTACTTCCCACATACTTTCTCAGAAAGTGGTAGGATGAATGTGCCTTGCCAAAGTGAAGGAATAGGGTACATAATGAGAAAGAAAATCAGATCTGGAAACAGGGGATCCAAAACAAGAGAACACAAAAAGACTCCCAGACTGCACTAAGCAGCAGGTTTAGAAAGTGGATAGTCCAAATTGAAGCAGGAAGCCAGAGGAGGCTGGAAAGATATTTCCAAGGGGAAAATAAATCAAACTTACAGAATATATGTTGGGTTTGAATTTATTAAGAGGAAATGTTTCAGATTTTGAGGGAAGTTTGACAATCAAGAGTGACTGGTATAAAAAAATAAACAAAAAGAAACCTAAACAATGAGGCAAATATTAACTGCAAAAAAAAAAGAAAGAATTTGTGTAAGAAAGGAAACAGCAGGGGCGCCTGGGTGGCTCGGCTCAGTGGGTTAAAGCCTCTGCCTTCAGCTCAGGTCATGATCCCAGGGTCCTGGGATCAAGCCCCACATCAGGCTCCCTGCTCTGCGGGAAGCCTGCTTCTCCCTCTCCCCCTCTCTGTGCTTGAGTTCCCTCTCTTAAAAAAAAAAAAAAAGGAAACAGCATCACAGTACACTATGTAGTGCAGATGTCAATAGCTGGAGTCAAGAATATAAACTCACAATACTGACAAGCTAGAAAAAAAAAGGGGGAGGGGGACATAGTACATCAAAAAGAGGAATGGTACATGTAGTATGGGTAGGTTTGGGGTTGGAAATATAGGGGAATTAAATCCTTGCCTTTCCTGGTATGAATATGAAGATATCTTAATTTGATATATAAATAATACCTATAATTGGAAACTGAAGGAACAGTAGTACAAGTATGTTATGTTGAATTACAGATTTAAGTTCTAAAAGAAATAGCTATGAGAGTTAAAAGTAGTAGCCTCGGGGGAGAGGAAGCTGGGGAAAAGGGGACTGGAGTTGGAACAGGGAACCATTCATTTTCATTTTAAGTCTGGGGGTATTGTTTGTCTTTTTAAACCACTTACTTGTTTTGCCTTGCAAAGAAAAACAACGCAAAGTTAAACTGTGGAACTGGACTAAATGTTTTAATCCTCAGCCTCTTAAAGAAGGGGGAAGGAGACTGGAAATTCACAATCATTGAGAAACAACCCTGCATCAGGGCTTGGTTCCATGCTTTCATGTTCTATAGTTTAATTTTCAGAGCCACTGAAGGGGATCAGAGCAAATCTCCCCAAAATGTGTTATTTTGGCATATGGACTCTTTTGAGCTGAAGGCAACCAAGACCGTGCGGGCCCAAGAAACTTTTGCCTCGTCCTTAACTACTTAGAAGAATCTAAGTTGGGGTTTTTTCCTAGAACTAGAATTATCACTAGGAATAAATTTTATCTGAATAACCCATCAGTATGGCAGGGCAAATATCTAATTACCAAACATCTGTCTTCTTACTGCCTATGAATTGTCCTCCTCCCCTTTAAAGCCCCAGGCCTCTATCCCATTCCTTAGCTCAGCATGACAGAAATACATCATTGTACCTGTCTTTGAACCTCTCATGTATAAGGTGTTCCTGTATTATAAAATTAAATTTAACTTTCTCCTGTAAATCAGCCTCATATCAATTTAATCCTTAAACCAGCTGGAAGAATCTTTGAAGGATTGAGGAAAATTTTCCTCCCCAACACTACTGTGCCATGAGGTATTTTTATGTTATAGATAAAGAACCTAACATTCAGAGTGGTTCAATGACTTGTCATAGGCATGCTACAGTTGAGCAGAGTATGTGGTTTTCCCTAATGACTCTTTGAGCCCATAGTCCTTGCTTGCTTTGCAGCAATGCCTCTCAGGGAATGGGAAACTCTGGATAAGCTCACATTCCAACTGCTGTTAGAAACAAGGGGTGCCTGGGTGGCTCAGTGGGTTAAAGCCTCTGCCTTCAGCTCAGGTCATGATCCCAGGGTCCTGGGCTCTTTGTTCAGCAGGGAGCCTGCTTTGCTCAGCGGGGAGCTTGCTTCCCCCTCTCTCTCCGCTTGCCTCTCTGCCTACTTGTGATCTCTGTCAAATAAATAAAGAAAATCTTAAAAAAAAAAAAAAAGAAAAGAAAAGAAACCCCCACCCCACCAGCACTCAAACTCTTGACACCTCTAGAACAGTTCCTTTCCATACCAAATCCAGGAACTTTTCCTAGGTTCCTAACAGCTCATCCAAGCTCAAAACTCTGTATCTCTTCCTTCTTGGATGACTCAACACATGAAACCATGTCAAATCCCAACAGTTCTCCTTACAACTGTACTTGTGCTAGATTCTGCCCCTTCATTTCCACTGACAAGACCCTCAATGTACTCTCATTGTACTGAAAGCACTGCAGTAGGCTCCCTGCTCCAGTCATTCAAATCTCTAAATCAATTAATTCATTTAATATGTACTATGTGCCAGGACTCTTCTAGGCACTGGGGATGTAGCAATGAAAAAAAATGAAGTCCTTGCTCACATCTAGTTGAACTGGTTAGGGGACAAGTACATTTACAAGTCAATGAAGAAATTCATCCAGTTACTGATAAGCAATAAGAAAACGAATGCTGGTAAATGATAGAAGGGATGACTTGAGCAGGGGCTACTTCACATCAAAAAGTCAGGAAAAGCCTCTTTAATTAAGGATCTAACCATGTGAAGACCTGGAGAAGAACATTCCAGACAAGCAAATGCAGAGACCTTAAGGTGAGAAGGAGCCTGGATGTTTAGGAAATACAAGACTAGAGTGGTAAGAGCT
The DNA here is from genome assembly GCA_004024625.1 of Mellivora capensis. Classification (NCBI taxonomy): domain Eukaryota; kingdom Metazoa; phylum Chordata; class Mammalia; order Carnivora; family Mustelidae; genus Mellivora; species Mellivora capensis. The sequence continues at coordinate 224,020 of PISX010000506.1, forward strand.
GAGTGAGGGAGAGGGGTGAGGGGGGAACATAAATTCAAAGATAGGCAGGACCAGGTCACACAGGGTTACAAAAGGCCTTGTGGGTACAGCAAGGAGTTTGGATTTTATAACTGCATGTGTGATGAAAAGATGATGAAATATTTAACCAGGAAAATGATAGTTCTTGTTTACACTTGCAAAAGGTTACTCTGTAGTATGAAATGGATTGGCAGGGCAAGCATGGAAGCAGTAAGTCACTGAAGAAGGTGCAGTGGCAGCCCAACTGACAGATAACGGTGGCTGAGGTGAGCCTGCTGGCAGTGGAGACTGTCAGTAGAAGCTGGGTCTGGGATATATTCTGCAAGCAGAACCAAAAGGGCTGTTCATAGAATGAATATGGGGACATGCGGAACAGAAACATCAAAGTTTACTCTAGTAAGAAGCATACATCCCAGCTATGATTACATCATTACACCATTCAAAAACTTTCAATGGTTCCCAAGTGCCCACAGAACAATGTCCAAATACCTTAGCCTGGCACCATTCCTCCTCTCTCTTCCCTACTTTATCTTCCTATTTATTTTTACACACCAAATGCTTTAGCCAAATTGGACTTCCTGTATTCCATTTCTCCAAGATTTCCCCCAGGCCCATTGTAGTGAACTATTCTTCCTGAATCCCTTTCTCCCCATGAACGGAATCTATCCTCAGTGCTTTTTATACAGACACAGCTCTCTGGGGTAAGGATATCTCACCTTTAAAGCACCTTTAGTGACTAATGAAATGCTTCCACTTATTCACTGCCTTCTCCTATCCCCAACCTCCTCAACACACCACATGCATACATACATGCACATACACACACATATCCTCCCACTTACACCACTGCAGTGTGGCCCTGGAGATGGCAAGACAGGATATTAATGCAGAGAAGGGAGATGGGGCTCCCAGGCACCATGGAAGCTACATCAGGACTCCTCACTCTCAGTATGCATCCATTCAATAATTTAATGAAACAATGATTAGGGTATATTTGAAGATTTCAAATTTTTCATGGACAGTGCTCAGATTTCATATTATCACTGTGATACTTAAAAGAAAATACTCACACAGAAGGCCTTGTTTTGAGTCTTAGGGTAGCAACCATGCGTTCTTAAGAAAGACATATTTTTTTTTCAAAATCTATGCTTCAGCTTCTTAAATTATAAATTATGGATATTAAAAGATATTTTTTCTGGTTGTTATAAGGACTGAATTATACATATGAACTCTGCAACCTCTGAAGAGCTATTTAAACATTTGGTGGTAGTAACAGTGATGGTAGGAAGACACTTCAGCGTTTTGCTGGTTCTCCAAAATTGTCATGTTGAACAAGATCTATTACTGTACCTACTTGGTTAACCTTCCACAATAGCCAGAACCAGTGTTCAACTAACATGCAGTAGTGGTGATAGGGTATCAATTTTCCAAGTTAAAATGTTAAATAGTTTCTGTATATAAGGAAACACTTATTCTTATAAATTCTATATTCTTATAAACTTCTTATTCTTCCCAGTAAGAAAAGAAAAATTAGCATGGAGTGACATTTTAGGCACTGTTAGGTGCTTTCACACCCATATAGGTAATTGGGGATAAAAATTAATAAATAAGGGGTGCCTGGGTGGCTCAGTTAGTTAAGTGACTGCCTTTGGCTCAGGTCATGATGCTGGAATCCCAGGATCGAGGCTCACATCAGGCTCCCTGCTGAGCAGGGAGTCTTTCTCCCTCTGATCCTTCTCCCTCTCATGCTCTCTCTCTCTCTCTCTCATTCTCTCTCTCAAATAAATAAAATCTTAAAAAAAATTTAAGATAACCCAAAGTTTCATTAATACATGTGTAAGAAGTTGCATAAAATATCTAAAGAAGATTAATAAAGACATAATAAAAATTAAGCTTCATTCACCCTTAAAAAAAAATGTCCCTAACAGATTGCTTAAATATCCAAGTCCAAAACTGATATGGAATGAAATTATAATTATAGATGGTAAGAGAAATAGTTACCGTGATCAAATGCATGTAATCTGAATATTCATTTAAATTGTAAATCCATACTGTAAACAAAGGAGACACTTACTAAATTTGTGCCATAATTTCTAAGGATGAAGAATTTGAAGAAATTTGAAAGGAAAATCATTATAAGTATTAAAGTAGAGAATTCAATGGGAATATGAATCCATATTCTATTGACTGCTAGTACCAGAATCTTAATTTAGCAGGATCTTTAGTAAAAAGGAGGATTTGCTGGCTCATAAAATCCAATGGCAGGGATGTGATGGGTTTCAGTAACAGTTGGAAATCGCTCTCTATGGACAGTAATCCCTACCAAGGTTCCAGAACTATATTCCTGACAACTTTCACCACCAGAGACTTCCTCTTTTTCAGTTTTAACATTCTCAAGGAGCATCAGTTGGATTTAGGAAAATTAAAAAACTTGACAGTCCTGGCTTTAGTCAAGGAATAAGCCTAGAACAATCAATTGTGACCAAGAGGTCAGTGGAGTGGAGTCATGGATGGACAGACAAATCTACAGAGGCCCAGAAAACACAAATGAAGTTTGTTTTCTGAGCTACAGAACCAGGAAATCAGGATCCCATATTTGGTGTGGTCTACTTGAACTTAGACAAGCTACTTTATCGCTCTGAACCTTACTTTCTTCTTTCATCTGAAAAACTGGGAGACTGTTGACTGTTTCCTTTGTTGTGCAAAAGCTTTTGATCTTGATGAAGTCCCAATAGTTCATTTTTGCCCTTGCTTCCCTTGCCTTTGATGATGTTTCTAGGAAGAAGTTGCTGGTGGCTGAGGTTGAAGAGATTGCTTTCTGTGTTCTCCTCAAGGATTTTGATAGATTCCTTTCTTACATTGAGGTCCTTCATTTTGAGTCTATTTTTGTGTGTGATGTAAGGAAATGGTCTCCCTGATATGAAGAATTTGAGGGCAACGTGGGGGACTTGGGGAGTAGGGAAGGAAAAAATGAAATAAGATGGGATTGGGAGGGAGACAAACCATAAGAGACTCTTAATCTCACAAAACAAACTGAGGGTTGCTGGGGGGAGGGGGGAGGGGGGAGGGAGAGGATGGTTGGGTTATGGACACTGGAGAGGACATGTGCTATGGTGAGTGCTATGAAGTGTGTAAACCTGATTCACAGACCTGTACCCCTGGGGCTAATAATATATTACATGTTAATAAAAAATAAAAAACTTATTAAAAAAAAAAAAACTGGGAGACATCTCTACCAGTTCTAATAGGCTGGAGTATTTTTAGTTTTAGAGATTCACATCTGTCCACAGCAGCAACCAGCCATTACCTGATGCCAGCAAGACAAAACATTAAAGCTCCTTTTGCAAAACCTGGTACAATGCTTCCTCTTTAACATGTGAGAACTTATCAAGAGAGTGATTCCATAGCCAGAAGGCAGCTGTTAGGGGTCCACTATCTCATTACTTTTAACAAAGAACCTCTGTCTTTCAAATCCATTTCTGCACATTGCTTTCTTCTTTTTAAAGACTATATGCCAAATCACTTGAATGTCATTTTCTTTTGGAGAAATTACATATATCAAGAAAAAGAAATAGGGAGGAAAAAAAGAGAGACAAAGACGGTGGTTTGAAGTCAGATGAACAAGAAAATGAAGGGCTGGGGAATAATGGATGTACTGAACCGCAAACAGAAACCTCTAACTCCAAAAGAACAAGAGAGATTATTATAAATATTCTTTAAACACAGAAATATGATAATAGTTTATACTTCTTGGAAGACCAAGGACCTCTTTCCTAAAGATACACTTGAGTTAGTTAATCTTTCCTGGATGGGAAGTATAAGCAGAATGACATGAAGAGTACATAACATAATGAGAGGAGCCAATCACAATGTTCAGAAGCATTATCTCCATTTATGAAGTGCCACTACAATTTGCCTTTGAAAAGAAGTCTACAAGTTTGCCACGATCATCCTATTAGATGTATATTAACTGCATCCTATCAAAAAAACTGCTCCCATAAAAATCCTAATGTAATGATTATTACTATATTCATCTGACAGATGAAAAACCCCAAGCCAAAAAAGAAAGAATCTGAAGCACAGGGAGGTGAATGACAGGCTTTCAGAAACACCAAGAGGAAGTAAGGATCAGGATACTAACCCGCTGACCCAGATCCTTTAACTACAAACCCTGAGGACTACCCCTGTTCCATCTCTACCACAACTCATGGGAATCATGATCATTCATGGTTTTCTGGTGATTTTTAAACATAGTTTTAAAGACTCCAATTTAACTCTTAAAAAAAAAAAGATTTTATTTATTTATTTGGGAGAGAGAGAGAGAGAGAAAGAGAGCACAAGCAGGGGGAGGGGCCGAGGGAGAAGCAGACTCCCCACTGAGCAGGGAGCCTTAGGATCATGATCTGAGCCGGAGACAGATGCCTAACCAACTGAACCACCCAGGCGCCTCTAACTCTTTTAAGAGAAGAGCTGAGTGTGGCCTATAGCCCTTTTGAAATCCCTTACTACCATAATTTGAAAGATAGAAAAAGTTAACTTGTTTCAGAACAGAAAATTCCAAACTATAATCAGAACCTAAACATATCAGAGACAGTCTATGGATAAATTTATCAAATCTGCCATAAATATAACAAGTAAGAAACCAAACTGAGTCCATTAAAGCTTCTGTTTCCTGGTTTAACAAATCACAGAATATCCATCTAATAATGCCCTACAAATGACAAGAGTTTGTTGGGTTTTTTTTAAGTCTGACACAGGGTCTCTGTTCTCAAGAGAACAATTCAGCTAAGGAGAAAAGACAACACACTTCTAAAATCATACTAGCAGTTATAAAATAAATAAATCATGGAAATATAATGTGCAACATGGTGACTACAGTTGATAACACTGTATTGTATATTTGTAAGTTGCCAAAAGGCCTTAAAAGAAAAAAAATGCAATTATATGGTGATAGACATTAACTAGACTTATCGTAGTCATTATTTTGTCACATATATAATCAAATCAGTATGTTGTACACTCAAGACTGATATGTTATATGCCAATTATACTTCATTAAAAAATCATAAAGCAGCTTAAGAAGGATCAGTAGGTATCTTTTTTTCCTGAATATTCCAGCCCAGCATTCTATCTGCTAGTGGAGATATCCAGAATTCCACCAAAGCACCCTACACAGCAATGACAGCATGAGAAATGTGAATCCCTGAAAGAAAGCAAGTGAGAATGGCACACCAACAACTAGAAGATTCACTGAAGGGGAAACGAAATTGTCCGGTTTTTCAGCCTGGCACATTCTATGTTAACTTTAACGAGTAAGAAAAGGATTCTCTACCCTCAGACTCTAACAGGTCACCCCAAGCTCCTGGGGAATACAGAGAACACCTCTGCTCCACAGTTAGTTACCATCTAACTTCTATCTCCAGGAGTGTCAAAAGGCAGAAAAGGCCAAAATGGTGATAGTGGTGGAAGATAGGGATCCAGACTGGGCAAGCTGTCCCCAGTGGGGGTAGGGTGTGGTGGTATAAACTCATAATTGCTTATTAATACTAGATAAAAGCAAATTTGAGGAGTATAACATTCATTCAACAAATATTTTATATTTCATAAATATTCACTTTTTTAAAAAATTTAAGAATTAACTCTGTGTCAAGCACTGTATGGGGCCCCTGATATAGAGTGATTAAGGCAAAATCTGTGTGTTCAAGTGCTATGCTCTGAATGTTTGTATCCTTCCAAATTCATACATGGAAAATGCCCAATGTGGTGGTATTAGAAGATGGGGCCTTTGGGAAATGATCGGTCTCCTTACAAAAGCAGCTCAAGAAAGCTCCCTTGCCCTTTCTGCCATGTTAGCTTATAATGAGAAGTCTGCAATCCAGAAGAGTGCTCTCACCTGACCATGCTGGCACCCTGATCTTGAAATTCCAGCCTCCAGAACTGTGAGAAATTAAGTTTCTGTTGTGTATAAACTACCCAATCTGTAGTATTTTGTTCTAGAAGCCCAAATGGACTATGACATGATAGACAATATACAGTATAATCAGTGTAAGAAAGGGAACTCAAGCAACATAAGGGAGATACAGTGCTAAGATGGGTTCAGAGGGAGAGAGCATTTTAATTAGGATGGTCAGGGACAGCTTCCCTGATGGTGACACTTGAGGAGAAAAACCCAAGCAAGTGAGAGAACAGCAATTCAGGTATTGGGATCTTGATAAATATTTATTTTGCCGCTGGCAGGTCAAGTGGCAGAGTTTCTAGCGGATAATGTCTACTTAGGTGCTGCCGTCTACCTCAGATGTAGTGCCTGCAGGTGTTATGGTCATGAAGAAAAAAGCCACCCAGTAAAGATTACCAAGAGTCTAGGCTACTGACGCACTGTGAAGCTGCTGTGCCAGCTTTGGACTGCTTTCAGACTTCTTACACGAGAAAAGGAAAGCCCTCATTTTGTTAAGCCCCTGCAGCTGGGTTTCTGCCACATTAGTTGAACATAATCCCAAACCAAAAAGTTCCTTTATCCATTTTTCTGACAGGTTCTGTTAGGTTTTTTTGCCCCCTTACTCATTTGCTAAACTCTTTACATGTTAAGGCAATAAGTACTTGGTCATGTGTGTCGTAAATATTTTCCCTCAGTTTGTTATATATATTCTGATTTTGCCTATGACTTTTCTGTAATAGAGAAATTTTTAATGCTTATGTGGTCAAATTTATCAACTGTTTTCCTTTACAGCTTCTGTGCTGGAAGTTTTTCTCTAATCCAAAATTATGAAAGTAAGTAGTCCATTTTTTGCTATTAGTGCTTTTATAATTTGTTTTTACATTTAAAACTTTATTAATTGGAGTTAATTAATTTTGGTGTTAGGACAACAGTGGAGACCCTGCTTTATCACTGTTTTCCCTAAATAGTCAACAAATTGTCCAACATAAATTTGTTGGAAAATTCATCTCTTATCCACTGATTTGAAATGCAGTTTTATCACACATTATATACCCATATTTTTTTGAATCTATGTTTAGATTATCCTGTTCCATTGATGAAACTATTCCCATACAGATCCCAAATGGTTTTAATTATTGTAGCTTTATAGTATATTCTAACTGACTGGGTCAGTTTCCTCTCATTATTCATTATTTTCACAATATTCTTTGTTACTTTCATGTGATCTTTCCATACAATATTAAGAATAACCTTGCTTATATTTTTACCTCTCATTCTCACTGGCATTTTCATGTGAACATAATTTAATAAAATTGTGATTTTGCATAACACTTAGGCTGTCTTGGTAAATTTTTCCAAGGAAAGCCTAAAGATGGAGATAGTTCTATTCCTGAGACCTCCAAATAGTGGAGCCATGTGAATTTTTAGACAACGAAATGTGACATGGCATCCCTAAAATAAAATCTGCAAGCATGCCTCTACCTAGTTTAAAAGGATCAAATAAGTATCTTTCTAAAATATCTTCTGAGATGTTAGTATGAAAAAAAATTTTTTTTTTCTTCATGGTCAGTTCTTTCTCTTTTTTTAAAAATGTTTTGTTTTGTTTTGTTTTGTTTTGTTTTGTTTTGTTTTTTGAGAAGAAGAGAGAGAGAGAGAATGAGAGAGAGAGGTCAACAGGAGAAGCAGACTCCCTGCCAAGCAGGGAGCCCGATGTGGGACTCGATCGTGGATCATGACCTGAGCTGAAGGCAGTCAGTCACTTAACCAACTGAGCCACCCAGGCATCCCAGTTCTTTCTCTTCTTATCCATCTTACCTGATTAACCACAGTCTGTAGTCACCGTCCGTAATATTCTCAAATCAAGAAAATCATTCTTAACAACCTCAGCCTACTCACAAAACAAGACAAAGCCAAAACTAAACCCCTCAGTTCAAAGAGAGGCTGGAGAGCAAGTCATCTGTGAGTGAAGTGAAAACACTGAATTGGCTAATATTTAGTTCAACTAATCAAGTTATCTGGGTAGACAAGGTTATTGCTCATTGAATCCTAGATTCCATCCCTGCTAACTATCTTATGGTATTTACAATATTGTCCAAGGACCAATGTTAACAAGCAATGTAATTTGCTTCAGGATGGCTATGCTAGTATTTATCTTGACTTAGTCAACAAAATCAATATGATCGAATAATGCAGATAAGCATCTGGGAGTTCACCAGACTGTTTCCACCAATTACTGACTGCACAAAGACCCATAAAGGACATCTGACATTTAGGAAGAGTTTATACCCATCTGTTGCTGTTCATTGTTTTGAACTGTTCATTCTGCTTGAGTTTTTCCTTCTCAAGTTGTTTCAGCACATATGACATTTTGCCCTGTGAACAAACTTTCTTCACTTTTTACTTGGTAAGGATGGATCCTGCTCATTGTGTAGAAGTACAGGACATTGAGGTTTACCATCACGCTTTTCATTCAAACGTAGGGTCAGTTTAATGTAGCACCTACAGTGTGTGCTCTTGTGCACTTTGCTTTTAAGGCAATAAATAAATCTATTGTACTGGGGCAAAATTGAATTCATATAGCCTATCTGGAAAGCCTGATAAAATGGTGTGATTTTTGTGATATAATAAGAGATACATATTTTGGTCTTTGTCCATAGTTCCTAGTACACAGAGCCTAAAAACCATGTAATTTCCTATACAAGAGCTATGGGACATTTATTGTTATAATATTTAGTTTTGTTCCTGATTCCTGAAGTAAAAGTAAAATGGGTATCTTTTGTAATTTATAACAAGCCCCTTTCAACTACACCTGAGTTTATGTAAATGAGGTAACCTTAGAAAGCCCCTAGGTAACCTAAGGATGGGGGCTAGCTGGCAAGGGAACCAACCAAGTGATTACAGAGGATTGAAACTTTGGGCTCAACACATTTGACCTCAAGGCAGAAGGAGTAGTTAGAGGTTGAACTAACTGCCAAAGGCCTATAATTTAATCAATCATGCCTATGTGATGAAGCCTCAATAAAGACCTAAAAAGATAGGACTTGGAGAGCTTTCAGGTTAGTGGATTCAGTGATGAGAGAAAAACTCTCTAAAGGCCTGATAAACAAGAGGAGCCATTTTAGATTTCTTTCTAAAGTAGTCAACACTACTGTATATGAACTTTGTTCAAACCAAAAGTGTTTTATGACCTGCCACACATGCACTGTAATCTGCTTTGTGAATGAGTAACCAAAGGAAAACCACCTTATCCTTCAAATATTAATCAATTCTCCTACTCTCTCCTCCATTCCTTTGATAAAACTCAAGATTCTTACCTAAATGCTAATCTATAATCTTTTGAACTTTTACAAGATGTAAAAAAGTTAAACAACCCTGTAAAAACTGTTCATTCTTGGGAACACTTTCTTCCCTTTGAAGAGCATGTTTCCCAAGCAGCTGTTGCAATCTGGGCTTAAATAAAATGCTCTTTCTTACTTTAGGAGATTTTAAAAGATTTGTTTATTTTGTGTTGACAACAGGGAAAGCACTGAGGCCAGAGAAGGCACAGCAGCACCGAACCCCTTCCTACACACCTTGCCCTATGCATCTCTTCCCTCTGGTGGTTCTGTTATCCTTTTTTGAAAAACTAGTAGCCTCATAAGAAAACTGTTTTCCTGAGTTCTGTGAACCACTCCAGCAAATTAATTAAACCCAAGGAGAGGGTCATGTTAATCTCCAATTTATATCCATAGTACAGATGACAACCTGGGTTTGTGAGAGTTGGGCTGAGTAAATGTTGGTGTTGGACATAAAGAAAAGAAAGCTCCTCTGCTCATCACCTGCCAGGAGGGACAGCAGAATCCTGTCAGAATCCTGGGCACTGCGAGGTCTGTCGTTTCCTGTGAAATCCTTTCCCTGGTCTACTGCTTCAACTTCCTTCCCTGTGTGAGTCCATCATGGCCTTGTTCATCTCTGGAATTCCCTTCCTGTCCTAATTCAGCAGAGTTCTAATTTGTTAACTATAGGGTGTTGAGGAGGATCTATTTTTCAACTTGTCATTCTTCACTAAATAAAGCCCTAGAATTTTTTTTTTTCATCTTCATTGTGGAATTTCAGTTGCCCTATTTGATTTAATTGTAGATTTTTACAGTCTACACATGCCTAGAAGCCTTGGGCTGTGGATAACCTTTCACTATGTCTAATAAATAAAATAAAGAAACTGCAGAAGTACACCATAAATGTTTTCAAGACTGTCCAATAGGCAAAAATGAGATCCATGAATTTTTAAATTTTTAAAAACATTCTTGAAGAGTGAGATCTTATCATTCATTACAGAACAGCCAGAAAGAAATCAAAGGTAACCAAAATTTTTAAACTCTTTTCCTTCATTTGATTTGTAAAAGGATCTATACTAGAATAACTATGTTATCAATGGCACTGAAAGGCCAAATTGATTTGTCAGTCATCTTTGTCTTAACTTACAGAAGAATCGGCAGTACATTGCCAAAGTCAAACAACAATAAGGAAAAGTAAAATAATAAAATAATAAGATAAAATTAAATTTAAAAGCTTGTAATGCGAGAAGGACCAAAAATAAAAGTAGGCACGTAATAGGGAAAAAAAAAAAAGCAATATAACCCATAAGGAAAATTGATTTTTTGGTCCATAACATACTGAGAAGGGTAAAAAGTGAAAATGGGGTTCTGTGAGTTATACCTAATCATTTAGGTAAATAAAATCTGAAAAACAGTATGGTGTACATATAATAGGGTGGCTTTGGGAAGTTATTAATCAATAAATAACTCTTTATGTTAAAAAACAACTTTAACATAGTTTTATAAGAAAAAAATTAAAAAACATAAAACCATACTGTAGATCCACCTGAAGGATTTAAGTTAATCTAAAATTAAATGAAGAAAAATATTCTACATGTTACATATAATAAAGAATATATAAAACTATCACAACTTCATAGTCATTAATAGTCTAAAATAAAGATGAAATGTCACTTTTAAGAATTTTAGGAACTCCATAAGCAAGTTTATCCAGATACACAGGTATATACACACACAATTTCATAAAGTTGCTAGGTTAATAAGCTGAGATAAACACTGAAATGTCACTCTAAGAATTAGGGGAATTCCACAGAAGAAAGATCTATTTTGGACTTGTCTCCCAAAAGGGGATAATTACAAAAGAGCAAAAAGATCCTCCACCCACAAAACTGCCCAACAACACAGAAATCAAATGTAACATCGTTGTGAGACTCATAAAAAATTCTAAATTTGAAGAGGGGATAGAGGGATGTTTTCATTTGTGCATTTTCAATTATGCATTCCCACCAAGACAAACAACTAAATATAGCCTGGTCAGTGGTGATGCACAAAACCTTAATCTAGTGTGCAACCAAAAGGTTAATATTAGAAACCGTGGTGAATCCAAAAAGTTTCAAAACAACACATTTTAGGGCCACTTTTAACAAGAGAAAGATCTATCCAGACAGTTGAGTGAGCCATGTTTTGATGGCGAAGAGGGTAATGCCAGTAATTCAAATTTTTCATTTTCATATTTAAGTTTATGCATCAATTTTTGGGCTAAAGAAAAGAAGAATCATTCACTTTCTGTACCCATCTGGCTGGACTCCACCTCAGGACTCCTGAGCTCTGTGGCTGTTTCATGTTTATGTCAATTAATGCCACAACTCAGCAAAAAAACAGATTTCAACATTCAGGTAGACTAGCCAACATACAATGTCAGGACTTGTATATTCAGAAAACTGTGCATTTTTCTTTTCATTTTCATTGTGAAAAAAGGTTGGCATGGCTACACTTACTAGGGGTATACAAGGTTTGAAATTTATACTAATGTAAAGAGTTTCATGGAAACAACAAAATACTCATGTCATGCCTGTAGTCAAGTGGTGTCTTTCTTTCTCCTCAGGACTGCCCATAGACTCTTTTTTTTTTTTTTTTTTTAAAGATTTTATTTATTTATTTGACATAGATCACAAGTAGGCAGAGAGGCAGGCAGAGAGAGAGAGAGAGGGAAGCAGGCTCCCTGCTGAGCAGAGAGCCCGATGCGGGACTCGATCCCAGGACCCTGAGATCATGACCTGAGCCGAAGGCAGCGGTTTAACCCACTGAGCCACCCAGGCGCCCTGCCCATAGACTCTTAACCAGATTTGAGTTTCCTATCACTAGACTTGTCCATGTGGCAGTTAATCCCCTGGCCTCCGGAGGTCACTCCCCATCACTCCTCAAAGATTTATGCTCTTTGATCATTGTTTCTCTGACATCCATCCTGCCATAACTGTTAGTGATTTCAAAGTATGGAGATTATGCTTCCATCTCTGACCTCTCAATTCCTTGACCTCTTCTCTCCCAAGAATCCTGTCCTTTACTCTATGTCAGCCACTCACTCTATAATACCATATTGTGATTACCAACAAATTCCACCTCTTTTATAGACCTCACTTCTAAGCATCTCACTCCCCCTTTCTAGTGCACACTCTCTAGTACCCAGAATCCAACAATCCTTCAATCTGTCCCTTGCCCACCTCATATCCTCATTTTGGTCCTTAAGTGGGCTAAAGTCTACAGTCCATCATTATAATTAATTCCCTGCAGAAACTATCAGCTATTTTACCCTACTCTTGACCATCATACTCACCTGGCAAATTCCAATCATTATCAAATCCAACTCCATGCCTATACCCCTAAGCTGAATTTGACTGGAAAATGGCACTACCATGCTAACCACTCATGATCACTAACTCAATTTGGGCCCTCAATGCTGCCCAGAAATCATACATTTCCCAATCATACATTTCTCATTTCTCCTCAAATTTCCAATATCTCCTCCTCCATCCTAACACTGGAGCTGACCTTGCTTCCCTATTCCCCAAGAAAAACAGAAGTAGGAGAGAGAAAACCTCCATACATCCTCATCACATTTTCTTGATTTGAATATTACCACAAATGAACTGCTCATGTTCTTCCTAGGTCAATGGCTATGCCTGTCCATCCCTTCTCACTCATCACTCAAGTGATTCCAGGGTCCCTCACCATCTGTCCATCACCTTAAATGTCATCTGCAAACTCTTAATTCTCAGGTTTATTTTAGCCCAGGCCTTCTCCCTGAACTAGAGACTTGAATATACATTGCCTAATTAACATTTCCACCCGCATACTTAATAAGTACTGCCTGGAACTCCTGATCTTTCCCCACAACTTACTCTTTGTGGAGGCATCCCCCTGTCAACAAACAAAAACTTTATTCTTTCAGTTGTTTGGGCCAAAAGCCAAGTCATCTTTGTCTCTCCTTATCTCTTACTCTGTCTGTATCAACTGAGTAGCTATTATGCTAGCTCTCCCTTCAAAAACTCACCAGAATCCAACCACTTCTTTCCCTTCCACCACCATCACTCTAGTCCAAGCCTATCTCTTGCCTAATATAGTCTGAGAGCATCTGACTGGTCCCCCAGGTTCCATTCCTGCCCTCCATGTCTGTTGTCAGTACTGTAGCCAGAATGACCATGTTAAAATGTAAATCAGGTCATGATATTCTTCTTCTTATAAATTTCCATAGGTAAGTTTCTGCATAATGGTCCTTACTACCTCTTTGAGCTCCTCCCTAACCATCTTCCCTCTTGTTCCCTCTGTTCCAGCCACACTCGCCTTCCTGCTATTCTTCAACCTCTACAGACACATTGCTACCTCTTTAGCACATGCTGTCCTGGGATGTTCTTTCCTTCATGGGCCACATGTTTCCATCTTTCACCTCTGGATTTCTGTTCAAATGTCACCTTCTAAGGAGCTCTTCCCTGACCATGCTCAAAACTTCATTTTCCACTGTAGCTCTTATGACTATATGACAGATGAGAAGTTTACCTATTTATTTACTGTTTGCCTGACTTGACAAAATATAAGCTCCGTGAGGACATGGATGTCGTTTATTCACTGCTATACCCCTTGTGCCTGATCTAATGCTTGCAATATAGTGTATGTTCAAATACTTACTGAATAAAGGAATAAATGCATGTTTTTGGAAGCATCAAGATGGAAGGACTTTTCTGAATCATCTAGGCCAAGGATTGCCAATTTTTCTTCTGTAGACAGCCAGATGCTAAACATTTTCAAACTCTGCAGGCCATCTGATCTAAGTCACAACTATCCAACTCTGCCATTGTAATGTAAAAGCAGTAACAATGTGTAAACAAATGACCATGTCTGTGTTTTAAGAACATTTTATTTACAAAATCAGGTGGCTAGCAGGATTTGACCTATGAACCATAGTTTGCCAACCCTGATCTCGATTATTCTGTTGCACTGAGCATTAAGGCCTTAGTCACCAGTTCTGCCAAAATTTATTAAACAGAGTTCATAACTTCTAGAGCTAGGGCCATCTAGACCAACCACCCAATCTAACCCCTGTGGCAGACATAGATGCTTACCTAGCATCCATTTTCTCCTTCTTTCTACCTAAAAGAAGCCCATTTCATTGAGGAGACAGCAATGTACACAGCTAAGAACTATGTTTCTCAGCCTCTCTGTAGCAAGACATGATGATGGGCCACACTTTTGGCCAATAAGATACACAGAGAAGTCAAGTGGAGGGCGTTTTAGGAAAAGTCCTTTTAAGAGGGTTGACTAGTGGCATACTTTTTGTTCATTACCCCTGCCCCTCTTCCAGTTTTAAATGCAAATGTAATACCCAGGGTGTGGTTAGAATCACACCCTATAGATAGCAGAGTAGGAGGAGAGGAGTCAGGTACATTGAAGACACTGTGCGGCTCAGGCACAGGTCCTCCTGATGTCTTGTTATAAAAGGAAAAACTAATCTCTGGTTAAGCCATGATAAGTGGCTTTTAAAGAGAGAAAATGAATATTTGGTTAAGCCACTATAAGTAGCTTGTAAAAAAAGAAAATGAGTCATCCAAGATCCTAAAAGCCAGCCAGACACATAAAAGAGACTTGAACTGATCCTGCGACTTCCACTTCAATAGTCTTTCTCTCATGCAACTCCCCACTCAAAGAATAAAAGGTACAACATGCTATTCCATGCAGAACAGATAGCATGTGATTTAGAAAAGCTTTGTTCCTATCAAAAAATGATCATTTCCCAGGCTCAGATAACTAAGAATTCTGGAGTTTTATCTTGCTTCGGATGTCAGTTCCACACCACTGACAGCCCCTAAATTAATCCTATCACTCACAACCTAAAGAGAAAGACAGCTCTTCTATATAACTTTGGTAGAAAAGTCCAGGGAGGATTTCAATTTGCCTGACTTGGATTCCATGCTCATTCTGGAACCAGCCACCATAGTCAGAAGGAGTATTACACTGCTTGACTTAGACTGGGTCACACGCTCACCCCTGTGGCATGGGAAATCGGTCAGCCCCACCCAAAGAGGGTCTCATTGGTTCCTCCCAGTAAACAATAGGTTCTGATATCAGAAGACAGGGAGAGGAGTTTGAAGTGTGTGCCCACACATACACATACACATCATTTTTTGTGCCTATCCCAGGAAATTATTAGATGTGGGGTGTAGGCTAAACTCTCTAACTAGATGCAGGTCACCCAGTTGATACATGATCCTTGGCTCTGAGTTTTCCAATCATTTACCAAAAGGAGATGACTCATCCAACATTAGTCTTAAGTATTAAAAGATGGACTTAAACAGGATATTGGAAAAAATCTTGGAAAAGTATGAAGTGCTATATAATTATGTAGGATTATTATAAGTGAATAAATAGAACTGATATAAAAGAAAATAAGAAACTCTTTCCTACCTCATCCAAACCTATAAAAATCTTTAAAACATCCTTTACAATGATGAGCACCACAGAGGGCCTCATATTGCAGTTAGCCCAGACCACAAAGAAAGGAAGTTTTGTGCACCATCTTCCTGGGACTACTAACAGGCCCATAATGTTCCTCTCAAAAATGACTTGCCTCATACTATTCCCATATTCTCATAACCTCCTCTATTCCCATATTCTCATAACCTCCTCACTCTGTTGATTGTTAAAATCCAAAATAAAAAAATTTTAGGTAGCCATATACATACTGTTTCAAACTTTAAATGCCTTAGATGAATTGACATACTCATTTGCTGTAGCAAATAGCAAAAGACTGAAAGATCTAAACGTCCACTAAAAAGAGGCTGTATAATAAAACTGTGCCACATCCATATAATGGAATAGTATATAGCTGTTAAGAATAAAGAAACTCTTAATGCAATAACTCAGAGAGGAATACCTAGATAGATTCAGTGAAAAAAGCTAAGCGAAAGATTGGTATATAGTTATACTGCTACCATTTGTGTAAAAGGCAAGAAAAGAACACACACCATGATGCCAGGCATAAAGGCATGGGATCTCTTGGGACAAATACAAAGAAACAAATTACCTTGGTTTTCCCTAGAAAAATGAGCTGGGTTTGCTGAAGAACAGAGTGTGGGAGAGACTTTTTAATCTTTTGTATCTTTTGAATTTTGCATCATGTGACTATATTAACTGTGCACCAGACAGACAGACTGAGAACACAATACAGCATAAACCTATGGAAGGACAAAGACACCACCACGTCATACAGGTCTCTAGTAATAATTAAGCACAGATGTTGATGTATTTGGCTGCCAGAATAATCAACCCTAACTTTAATAGTCTAACACAGTAGTTGTGTTAACATATTAGGGTGGTGTTTGGAATATAACAATCAACCTGCCTCCCGTATCAACTTCATGAAACACATGGTCACCCAACACTTGAGCAAACACATGCTTCTGTTAGCAAGAACAGAGGATGAACTAACCAGTTAGGTATTCAAACAAGAGCATCCTCCCATTTGTTTATGTATGTATGTATTTTGGTGCGCACACACACACACACACAAAAGTATCACAATAAATGAGTAGGCAGATTTTTAATACATTTTCCATTTCACAAATACTAAGTATAAACAAGGAACAATTATGAGTGTTTTCAGCAACAACTACCAGAACACAGACCTATTGTACCTTAACAAATTGGAGTTTACTTTTCCCAGCTAACAAGTAGTCTGGAGGAAAGTGGCTTCTGCATTTGTGGTAGCATGTCTACAGTGTCAAGGCCATTATTTCTGTGAGTCTCCATTCCCGTATGGCAACAAGATGGTTACTCTTACTCCAGGCATCACATCCATATTCAGGATAGGGAGAAGGTAAAGGAGGTGATGTCATCACTTTTAATCAAGAAAAGAAAAGACTGTCCCAGAAACCCTCAAGCCGACTCTTACTTGTACCTCGTTATCCTGACCGATATTGTATGGCTATTTCTAAAAAAGAGCCCTAAAACATAAATATTTAATTTTTACAGTATATTTGAGGCATGCAATGGCAAAATAAGTTCAGAATGACTACTGAACAAACCAGCCCACAGTGTGTGCCACAAGTACTCTGATAGGCTGTAAAAGTTGGCATGTAGGGGTGCTAAGTGTGACCCCGACGGTTTATATGTTTTATTGTCTGCTTTCAGAATATTTTAAAATATGACAATATGATGGATTTTAGATTAGATACACAGGGTGACAAGTAAAAATATTGAAGGCTTTTCATAAATCCAAAAATAAAAAATTAATGTACAAGTTACATACCTATATTTATGTGCCTTCTTATTAGAGGCAACTGACTTGCCAAATAAATGCACATCTAAAAGTTATACACATTTATTTTCTGTATAAATGCAAGTTTTCATTTGTTTAATGAATTATGTTATAATTGCAATTAATTTCTCAGGATCTATAGACGAGTTCTGTTCCCTCCAATTTGTTAAACACTAAAGTTCTGTTATAACTTAAGTCACAAAGAGTTGTTAATTTTATTATAAGCTTTTCTGAAAGCTAAAGTTTACAGTGCAAAAGCATTACATACAAATATTTTTTTCTGAGCCATTTGCAGGTAAATTTCAAATATTATAAGCCTTTTTCCTAAATATTATGTAAGAGACCCCCCAAAGAAAGACATTCTTACTAACTAGAATATTATTATGTCTATTAATGAGTCTAATTAGCAAAACTATAAATTAGTAATTTTTATGAATAATAAGTATTATCACTTAATCTGTTAAAACTTCTCTAAGTATCTCCCCAAATACTTTTTTAATCAAAGTCTAATCACACCTACATGTTTTTGTTTCAAGTGCCATATTTTCAAAATTATTCATCCAAAGGTAGTTAATTTTTACCTCTATCATTGTTATTGGCTGTCAATTGACTGGTATGTGGGTTGGAGTCTTTAAAATGGGCTTTTATATGTATAACATAGTCCCTTGTTTTCCCTTTTTGTATCTAAATGATCACAGAATACAACAAGAAACTCTTGAGAACATTATATTTTATATGAAGAAAAGAAAGGCAGGGAAGGAAGACAGGGAGGATTATTTTTGACCTAAAAAAAGAATGGAAATGCACATGTGCACACACATTCATGCGCAAGCACACACGCACACACACACACACACACACACACACTCTCTTACAGCAAACATGCTCAAAATTTGCCCCAAAAATACAATTACAGAATTCCCAATCAGAAACTCAAATAATAGGGACTGCTACTGAAGTGTGTTAAATAAACATAAATCTGCTACTTTTTTAAAAAATATTTTATTTATTTATTTGACAGAGAGAGAGAGAGAGATCACAAGTAGGCAGAGAGGCAGGCAGAGAGAGAGAGGAGGAAGCAGGCTTCCTGCTGAGCAGAGAGCCTGATGCGGGGCTCGATCCCAAGACCCTGAGACCATGACCTGAGCCGAAGGCAGAGGCTTAACCCACCGAGCCACCCAGGTGCCCCTAAATCTGCTACTTTAATCAAACAAAGAAAATACTCTTGAGTTTTACCCAATTTGAAACTGAAAATGCATCCAGAAGCAAGGTAACACAGCAGAAAATCAGCAGTGTCATTGAGCCTCAGATGGACTGTAAGAAGAGCTCCATATAATCTTCCCACGATTAATGCTAATGAATGAACTGAGTTCTACCACATTCACAAAAGATTCAGAATAATGTTGTTTACATACACTCTATTCTTCCCTCATGAATATGTGGTTTTCACAGACTCTAAAATCATAGTTACTCTCAAATATCTGATGATAAAAAAAAAATTAGGTTACAACATGGGGAAGCAACTTTACAACCATGAAAAGAACTCTATATTTATTACAAGCATTATAATATATGGATTTATTTATCCACATTCACCAACTGTAATACAAGGTCTGTTCAAACTAACCAGTCAATATACTGTACAACTCAGCCTTCAGCTTCATATGATTTCATTTTCCTTTCCTTCTTGTGACATTATAATTTTATGCTCTGAGTTTACTATAACTAATATTAATGGTCTTGTCCATCCACATGCTCACAAAGTAAAAGAAAAGACACAAAACCTTTTAGATCACCTAATCGGTACCCTCAAGGGCGGGAAAATGCTAATATGGAAACAAAGATCTTTTTTTTTCTGTGGGATAAAACAAATGCCTTGTATGGTTTTAATTACATCCTAATATTTCATAAACATCTTTTAGCATAAGTAGCAAAATAAAGTACCTATTGTGAAAAGCTCAGCAGCTCCCAATTTTGTGATGGCACCAACTTCTATAATCAAGTCTACAGTCCCTACAACTGGCCACCTTTGAAATCAAATAGTTTTGAAATCAAAAAGTTTTGCCTCTTTTGGCAACAAAACTACGGTGCTTTTTTTTTTTTTTAATTGAATGATCCTTTCTTTTTTTTTTTAATTTTTATTTTTTAATGTACCATGTTTACAGAGGTGCTATTACCATTGTTCTTCCTCTTTAGTACTGTGCTTACTTTTTGCTTACTAAACAAATATTACCAAATTATTTCTAGTTATCTAAATTCAGTAGCTAATTTAAATAGTCTTTTATTTGTTTCTCCAAAGGTCTGTGTGAGTAAGAACACATCTGCTAAGAACTATGGACAAATCATCCTCTGCTATGTAAAAATCTCCAAGTATCCAAAATATTTGGGATTTCCAGGATTTAGGAAGAAGCTACAGCTCTTGCATAAACAGGAAAGCTAGGCCACAGGGAGAAAACCAAGGTCAGCTGCGAATGTGCAAAGCCCTGAAAAGTTACATTTCTGCTGCTAGCTACCCATTTCTACTTATCCTGGTAAGTCTACCTCATTAGTCTGCTGCTGATCAATTCTGTTAGTAATTTAATACAAAAGCAAGTTTTTCTTGTTTCTTATTTGTAAGAGGAAAGAAAGAAGAGAAAACTGATTGAGGCTGCCCAGAACAGCCTGACCCAGTTTTATCCCAAATTGTCCTTTAGGAACAATGCATTTGCCATACTGCAGAAGGTAACTTCTGGGTTTCTTGGAAACTGGGATGCTTCTATTTCTTACATTCAAAATGTACTGGGGAAAAAAAACCAAAAAACAAAAACCAACTTAGGTGTTACTCAATTTAATAAGCAAGTGAACTATTTACTTTCAAAATGAATGCCCAGGTCAATAAAGGTGATTTTTGGGACAGCTGGGTAGGTTTGTTGTTAAGCGTCTGCCTTCATCTCAGGTCATGATCCCAGGGTCCTAGGATTGAGTCCTGTATTGGGCTCCTTGCTCAGCAGGGAGCCTGCTTCTCCCTCTGCCTGCACTGCCTGCCACTCCCCCTGCTTGTGCTCTCTCTCTCTCTCTCTCTGAAAAATAAATAAATAAAATCTTTTTTTTAATGTGATTTTTAACCATCCTTTCTTTCTAGCCAAAGGGGGGAAAAATGTTTCAAATTTTTACTACTTTTAATAATTCCACTGAATATTATCTAATCACTCTTCCTATTATTATCACCCTAGCCTTCCTATATATTCTTTCTGCATCTTGATACGGGGCTCGATCCCAGGACCCTAAGATCTTGACCTGAGCCGAAGGCAGAGCCTTAACCCACTGAGCCACCCAGGTACCCCAATATATAACTATTTCTTAAACTTGCGTTTAAAAAAAAAAATAAAGGAGACCACGATGGTAAGTATTTCAAAGCTCATCACAGCAACTCCTCAGAAAGTGATGAGCAAAAAGCACTCAATTTTGCCATTAGCTTCCTAAAGAACATTCTTGAAGGCTTTGGAAAACCATGCTCATTTCTAAAATGACTGTCTAAATATTTAAATAAACAAAATAAAATGAATGTCATCTTAACAGTTACTTGTTATTTTTCTTTTTGTCTCCATTCCATCCTCTCACTTAAATTTATCCTGATTTATAAAACTTTTACACATTTAGAAATATTCTAGGATTTTACATATGTATTTTTTTGTTACACAGGAAGAAAAATATGATTTGCTTTGCAATTTTGTACCTTCTATGAGATACAGTCCAGCTAAAGAAGAAAAGATGAAAAGCAAAGTAATAATCTTCAGTAAGTTTATATACTATGCAAAGTTAAGTTGTGGATGCCAATCTTAGATCACACTCTAAACCCTGAGTCGGTTTCCACAGGTGGCCCTGTGCTTATGCCAAGGGATACAGGAGGGAAATGACACCTGTCAGTTCCTTTACTTCTGGAAGGGTCTCTCTGTGAATGCTGCCTCTCTGGGACATGCTCCAAGATGAGCAAATATCTTCCCCACTGTGTGCTCCAGGCACTCCTCAGATCACTGTTTCCATGCTGTGTATCCATGGGGTTGTTTGCCTGCCTCTCTCAAAGTCTATCCCAGACAAGCCTTTTGACCTTTAAAATTCCAGGCTTTCAACCTCACTGGCTGCCAGATGTTATAAAATTCATTCCTTCTTACTTTCAAAGGCAATTATTACGGGTATTTGTTTTCCCTTTGTGCACGCCTGTGTGTTAGTCTGTCTCTCACCATTCTTCATTACTATGGCTCCCGCCCCACCTCCAGGACCACAGTCCCTTTCTCTCCCAAACTTGCCTCTCCACACTTCCTACCTTCTTCAATGTGGCCTCTTCTCTACTTTTAGTTGTAGAATTTGTTCTGCCAGTCTACTGGTCAGTTTCTGATGTGTTTAGGATGATTTGATAGTTATCTAGTTATATTTGTAGGATAATATGAGCCTTGAGTCATCCTCTTACTCTACCGCCAAACCTAAACACTGATTTTTAATATAGGTATAGATATTTACACAAAGGATACAAAAATACTGATTTGAAGGAATACATGCACCCCAATGTTTATAGCAGTATAATCAACAACAGCAAATTATGGAAAGAGTCCAAACGTCTACTGACTGACAAACAGATAAAGAAGATGTGGTATACATGTACAATGGAGTATTACTCGGCCATAAAAAAGAATAAAATTTTGCCATTTGCAATGATGTGTATAGAGTCAGAGTATTATGCTGTGAAATAAGTGATTCAGAGGAAGACAAATATATGATTTCACTCATGTGGCATTTAAGAAACAAAACAGATAAACATGGAAGGGTAGGGAAGAAAGAGGCAAACTAAAAAACAGACTCTTAACTATAGAAAAAAAACTGATGGTTACTAGAGGGGAGGTAGGTGGTGGAATGTTGAACAGGTGATGGGTATTCAGGAGGGCACTTGTGATAAGCACCGGATGTTGCACGTAAGTGATTCTAAATTCTATACCTAAAACTAATATTGCACTGTATATACCTAGCTGGATTTAAATAAAAACTTAGAGGGGCGCCTGGGTGGCTCAGTGGGTTAAGGCCTCTGCCTTCATCTCAGGTCATGATCCCAGGGTCCTGGGATCAAGCCCCGCATCAGGCTTTCTGCTCCGTGGGGAGCCTGCTTCCTCCTCTCTCTCTGCCTGCCTCTCTGCCTACTTGTGATCTCTGTCTGTCAAATAAATAAATAAAATCTTTTAAAAAAAATAAAAATAAAAACTTAGAAAAATAAACAAATTAAAAATTAAAAACTTAAAAAGAAGTAACTTACAAGGGAAAAAACCATAAGGCTAGCAGGAGATTTAAAAAAAAAAAAAAAAAGAAAGAAACCTTCAAAGCCAGGCATGGCATGATATATTCAAAGTGCTGAATGGGAAAATCCATGGCCAAGAATACTCTATCCACAAGGCTATCATTCAAAAAATAGAAGGGGAGATAAAGAGTTTCCTACACAAACAAAAACTAAAGGAGTTCAACCACTAAACCAGCCCTTCAAGAAATATTAAAGGGGACTCCTTGAGTGGAAAGAAGAGACAAAAAGTGACAATATAAAGGTAGGAAACACAAAAGCAGTAAAAATGAGTATTTCTGTAAAAAATCAGTCATGGAACTCCCAAAATAAAAGGATGTAAAATGTAACAACATATAACTACAATGTGAGGAGGAAAAGAGTAAAGAACAGGTTCAAATTTAAATGACTGCTGACTTACCACAGACTGCTATATGCCGAAGATACATATATATGTATATATATATATATAATCTCACATATCAAAGCCCACTAATAAATATGCAAAGAATGAGGAGAAAGAAATCTAAATTATCACTAAGAAAATCAGCAAATCATGAAAGACAAGAAAAGATCAGAGAAAATCTTCAAAGAAACCATAAAAAAATAATAAAATGACAACGAATGCTTACCTGTCAATAATTACTTTGAATGTAAATGGATTAAATACTCTAAGCAAAAGACACAGGATGACAAAATGGATTAAAGAAAGAAGATCATCTATGTGATGCCTGTAAGAGACTCATTTTAGACCTAAAGACAACTGCAGATTGTGGACTCTGAGAAACAAACTGAGGGTTTTGGAGGGGAGGGGGGGTGGGAGGTTGGGTGAGCCTGGTGATAGGTATTATGGAGGGCACGTATTGCATGGAACACTGGGTGTGGTGCATAAACAATGAATTCTGGAACACTGACAAGAAATATTTTAAAAAATGAAAAAAAAGTCAGGAGATAGAGAAACATCTATCATGCAAATGGATATGAAAAGAAAGCCAGAGTAGCAATACCTAAACAAAACAGAGACTGTAATAAGAGACAAAGAAAGACACTATATAATAATAAAGGGGACAATCCAACAAGAAGATATAACAATTGTTAATATTTATATACCCAATACAGAAACACCCAAATACATAAAACAGTTAATAACAAACATAAAAGAACTAATCAATAATAATACAATAATAGCAGGATACTTTCACACCCCACTTACATTAATAGACAAATCTTCTAAACAGAAAATCAGCAAGGAAACAATGGCTTAGAACTATGACACATAAGGACAGATAGATTTAACAGCTATATTCAGAACATTCCATCCTAAAATGGAATATACATTGTCTTAAAATGCACATGGAACATCCTCTAGAATAAATCATGTATGAGCCCACAAAACAAGCCTCAACAAATTCACAAAATTGAAATCATATCATGTATCTTTTCTGACCACAACTTTATGAAACTAGAAGTCAACCACAAGAAAAAATCAAGAAAGGCCACAAATGTATGGGTTAAATAACATGCTAATAAACAATGAGTGGGTCAGTGGGGTGGGGGGGAATGACATGGAAACAAATGAAAATGAAAACACAACAGTCTAAAACCTTTGGGATGCAGCAAAAGCAGTTTTAAGAGGGACATTTATAGCAACAGAAGCCCACCTCAAGAAGCAAGAAAAATTTCAAATAAATAACCTAACCTTATACATAAATGTGGCAGAAAAACAACAACAAATATAATGTAAAACTAGCAGAAAGAAATAAATAATAAAGATTAGAGCAGAAACAAATGAAACATAAACTAAAAGAGATGAATGAAATCGGGAGCTGGTTCTTGAAAAAAAATCAATAAAATTGAGAAACCTCTAAACAGACTTATCAAGAAAAAAAGAGGAAGGGTTCAAGTAAATGAAATCACAAATGAGAGAGGAGAAATAACAACCAACACCATATAAATATAAACAATTATAAGAGCATATTATGAAAACCTCTAAATCAACAAATTGGACAATCTAAAAGAAATGGATAATTCTTAGAAACACATAAACTACCAAAACTGAATCAGAAATAGAAAATTTGAACAGACCAATAACCAGCAAAGAAACTGAATCGGTAATCAAAAAAAACTCCCAAGAAATAGAAGTCCAGGACCAGATGGCTTCCCAGGCAAATTCTACCAAACATCTAAAGAAGAGTTAATACTATTCTCTTCAAACTATTCCAAAATTTTAAAAAAGGAAGGAAAACTTCCAAATTCATTCTATGAGGCCAGCATTACCCTGATACCAAAATCATATCATGACACCACTAAAAAAGAGCTAATATTTCTGATGAACATAGATGTAAAAATCCTCAACAAAATATCAGCAAACTAAATCCATCAATACATTTAAAAAATTGTTCAACAAAGTCAAGGGGAATTAATTCCTGGGATGCAAGGGTGATTCAATATTCACAAATCAATCAATGTGATATGTCATTACATCAATGAGAGAAAGGATAAGAACCATATGACCATTTCAATAGACACAGAAAAAGCATTTGACAAAGTACAACATCATTCATAATAAAAAAAAACTCAATAAAATAGGCTTAGAGAGAACATACTTCAATATAATAAAGGCCATATATGAGAAACCCATAGCTAACATCATGTTCAATGATAAAAAACTGAAAGCTTTCCCCTAAGATAAGGAACAAGACAAAGACAGCTATTCTCACCACTTTTATTCAACATAGTACTAGAAGTTCTAGCCACAGCAATCAGACAAGAGGAAGGAATGAAAGGTATCCAAATTGGTAAGGAAGAGGTAAAACTTTCGCTATTTGCAGATGACATATACTATATATAGAAAAATCAGAAGACTTTACCAAAAAACTGTTAGAACTAGTAAGCGAATTCAGTACAGTCGCAGGATATAAAATCAATGTGCAGAAATCTGTTGCATTTCTATATACCAGTTATGAAGAAACAGAGAAATTAAGAAAACAATCCCATGTACAATGGCACAAAAAATAATAAGATACCTAGGAATAAACCTAAGCAAGGAGGTGAAAGAACTGTATTCCGAAAACTATAAAACATTGATGAAAGAAACTGAAGATGACACAAAGGAATGAAAGGAAATTTCATGCTCATGAATTGAAAGAACAAATATCACTAAAATGTCTATACTACCCATAACAATCTGGAGATTTAATTCAATCCCTATAAAAATACCAACAGCATTGTTCACAGAACCAGCACAAACAATTCTAAAATTCGTATGAAACCACAAAAGACCCTGAAGAGCTAAAGCATTCTTGAAAAAGAAAAGCAAAGGCATCACAATTCTATACATCAAGTTATACCACAAATCTGTAGTGATCAAGACAGTAAGGGACTAGCACAAAAACAGACACACAGATCAACGAACAGAATAGAAAATCCAGAAATGGATGCACAATTATATGGCCAATTAATCTTAAACAAAACAGGAAAGAATATCCAATGGGAAAAAGTCTCTTCATTAAGTGGTGCTGGGAAAACTAGAAAACAACATGCAAAAGAAAAAAAACTGGACAACCTTCTTACATCATACACAAAAATAAACTCAAAATGGATTAAAGACCTAAATATGAGACCTGAAACCATAAAAATCCTAAAGGAAAACTCAGGTAGCCATAGCAACATTTTTCTAGATAGGTCTCCTGAGGCACAGGAAACAAAAACAAAAATGAACTATTAGGATTATGTCAAAATAATCCTAGCAAAGAAAACAATCAGCAAAACTAAAAGGCAAACTACAGAACAGGAGAAGATATCTGCAAATGACATATCTGATAAAGGGTTAGTATCCAAAATGCATAAAGAGCATATAAAACTCAATACCTGAAAAAAATTGCTGATAGCATTTTGCATTTCAAAATAAACTTATCATGTCAATAAAGTGTAAGAATATTCCCCAAAGAAACTAGAGAACACCAAGCAAATTACCTTAGAAAGTCAAAGAGAAGAAGAAATTTGATATTTACATTTTATCAACTATTATATTTAGTAGTGAGCAGAACTAACTAAAAAATGTACTGTGACATTACTTGTTGAGAACTGGACTAGAAGCTTTAATACCACCCTGAAGTTCACATACCACACGTACAGCCACAGTCTGCATGGAAAAAAGAATAATTCATGAAACCAAGTTCATTCAAAAATAACCATGAATAGGAAAAGTCACATCTGAATCATTGTAAGAGCTTTTAAATGTGTGTGTAATCATTTAAAAAGCACAACTAAAAAGGAAATCTATTTATTTCTTTTCCCCACTTAACTAAGCATTCAGTCTATAATCAGCTGGTTAGAATGAAGTATTATTAAGGCACTATTTTTACAGTACCCATTTTTATGAGTTTTGTATGTTACACAAACAGTGGTTTTTAAAAAAAAAAATGCATGAATTGGTTATTCTCTTTCATGCTTCCTATATTAAGTCAAACCAAAGCTCTGGATCTTGGCATAATGGTAATACAAGTGGAAACAAAAACAGTTCAATCTTCAAAATGTCTTTCAATTTTACTCTATTCATTCTATCACATTAAAGTCTCATTTATCAAAAATAGATTTTTAAAGAGCCCTGCATTTAAGATAATTTCAGGGTTTGCTTCAAATTACAAAAAAAAAATAGGAAATAACAAGTCACTGACTAGAAAAATACATAAAAACAAATTATTTAATCATAAGTGTAAAATTAGTTTTTTAAAAAATCCCTTATTGCTGCAGAAGGTCACAGATATCAAACATATCACCACTCAAAAAAGACAGGGATATTTTAAGATTCTGTAGAGATGGTTACTGCTACACTATTTTTCAATCTTTCATTGTAAATAATTTTACTATTAATAAAAGTCAAATGTCAATTAAAAAAAAATCGCCCAAACAATACAGAGCAAAAGGGTCAAGAGCTATGAGCAGATAATTCACAGATTAATACAAAAGGCCAAGTTATATGTGAAAAGTTGCTCAACCACATATATGCTCAAGCTCTTGATGCTTAACTCATCAAGAAAAGATGAGTTAAAACTGGAAATCGTTTTTTTAATCCATGACTTTGGGTATCTTTTAAAAGTTGATGATAACCATTAGAAGAGTGTGAAGGTGACTTCTAGTTTCCGGTCCAGCGTGTAAGGATCTTAGAAGTTGTCATTCTATCCTGACAAGTGAAAAGCTGAACTGAAAAAAATCAACAACTCTTCTTAGATCCATCATAAAAGTGAGG
>PISX010000506.1:252244-274319 GCA_004024625.1 Mellivora capensis
GGATGACACTTCTGTGAGTTTTACCTCCTAGAGCTCCACCAGGTTTTCACAGTAGTGAAAATTGGAGAAAAATTCCTTCATGCTTCTAGGAAGAGGAGAAAAGGAACAATTTTTAAATATAAGAGAGCATTCTGTTCTAACAATGCTTGCCCTCAAGAGAAACTTTCTTTTTATTATGTTCAGTTAGCCACTGTTTAGTACATCATTAGTTTTTAATGTACTGTTCAATAATTCATTAGTTATGTGTAACACCCAGTGCACATCACCCTGTTACCCCCTCCTTCACCCCTCTCCCTTCTGAGACCCTCAGTTCGTATCCCGAGGTCCAAAGTCTCTCATGGTTCATCTCCCTCTCTGACTTCTCCCCCTTCAGACTTCCCTCCCTTCCCCTGTAGTCATCTGTGCTATTGCTTATGTTCCACATATGAGTGAAGTCATATGATAATTGTCTTGAGAAACTATTTTGCCAGAGCCTGGTCTGTGGGGTTTTATCAGACAAGGAATTTAAAAGAACTATGATTCATATGCCAAGGGCTCTAATGAAAAAGTAGACAAGATGTAAGAACAATGGATAATGTAAGCACAGAGATGGAAAGTCTAAGAAAGAATACAAAAGAAATCCTAGAAATCAAAAAACTAAGGATATGCAAACATCTAAAACTGAAGAAGCAAAAAGAAAAAAGACAGACAAGAAAAGAAGAACAGAATATTCAAGAACTGTGGAACTACAAAACATATAACCTAAACAAAACAGAATACCAAAAGAAGAGAGAAAGGAACAGAAGAAATATCTGAAACAGTGACAGAGTTTCTCCAAATTAACACCAGACACCAAATCACAGATCCAGGAAGCTCAGAGAAGAGGCAAGATAAATGCCCCAAAAAACAATATCCAGGTAATCATATTCAAAGTACAAAAAATCGAAGATAAAGATAAAAACCTTAAAAGAAGCTAGAGGGGAAAAAAACACCTTACCCACGTAGAAGCAAAGACAAGAATTAAGTCTGAGTTCTCAGAAATCATGGGATAAAGGAGAGTGATGTGAAATATTTCAAGCGTTAAAAGAAAAATACAAGAACAAAACACGCACACACACACACACACACACACACACACAAACTCCACCACACTTGGATGTGTGGACTGCAAAATTGTCTTTCAAAAGGAGGAAAAGACTTTCTCAGACAAACAAACATTAAAGGAATTTGTTGCCAGTAGACCTGCTTTGCAAGAAATATTAAAAGAGAAGGAAACTGACAAGCCAGAAACATGACTCTACATAAAGGAAGAACATTAGAAAAGTAATAAGGGAAGGTTAAATAAACTTTTCTTTTTTTTTCTTTTAAAGATTTTATTTATTTGAGAGAGAAAGAGAGGATGCAGGAGCAGGGGGAGGGGCAGAGTGCGAAGCCGACTCCCCGCTGAGCAGGGAGCTGGCTGTGAGGCTTGATCCCAGAAACCTAAGGGCATGATCTGAGCCAAAGGCAACCACTTAACCAACTGAGCCACACAAGCACCCCTAAACTTTAATTTTTCTTATTTATAAGTGATCCAACAGACAATAATTTGTTCAAAATAATAAAAGCAACAATGTATTTAAGTGTGCGTGTGTGTGTGTGTGTGTGTGTGTGTGTGTGTGTGTATTTATACATGATTATGTATGCCTGAAATGAATGACAGCAATGATATAGGGATGAGAGGGAGGAATTAGGAACTTTTTATTTGCGGTACTTGTACTATCTGTGAAGCAATACAGTATTATTTTAAAGTAGACCTAGATTAGTTGTAAATGTATATTGCAAACTGCAGGGCAACCACCAAAAAAAAGGCTTAAAAAACTGATATGCTACAAAAGGAGAGAAAATGGCATTGTGTAAAATGCTCAGAGTATAGAGAAACAGACATTCCCCGATGGGAAAATGATATAAACAAAATTACAGAAAACATGAATCTTTCCAGTAGAGTATCGGATAAATTATGGAACCACAGAATTATTCAGCTATAAACATATACATACTTATATATTAAAGGTATCAAGATATGAGGCAGCTGGGTGGTTCAGTCAGTTAGCATCTGCCTTTGGCTCAGGTCATGATCCCAGGGTTCTGGGATCAAGCGCTGGCACTGGGCTCCCTGCTCAGCCAGGAGCCTATTTCCTCCTCCTCTTCCTCTCCCCCTCCCCCTTCTGTACTCTCTCTCTCTCATGAATATAATCTTTTTTTTTTTTTAAAGCACCAAGATATGTTAAGTGAAAAGTATTCTGCAAAACAATGTATTAGAAATCTCTCCTATTTAATTGTTTAAAATGATGAGAGAGGGAGAGAGAGTGGGGGGTGGGAGGTACATGGACAAACAGAATGGACTAGGAAGTCACAGTCCAAATTGTCAGCAGTAGTTCTTTCTGGCAAGAGCAACAGGACTTAGAGTAAATGGAAAGGGGGTATCTGTCTTGATTATTATATAAAATCTTTCTATATATACATTGCAATGAGAATCTCTGGACATATTATTTATGAAAATGCTTTTTTTAAAGAAAAAACAAAGGAAGCAAGAAAGTATTCAGAATATAGTGGTGTCTTTCCATTAAACCAAGAAAGTGGTTGCTAGCTTGTCTCAGTCACTAACTACCAGAACAATTTCAAGCAAATTACTTCAAATAGGAACTTGAGATCCACCATTAACAATTTTAATTTATAGTGCCAATTAAGGAGCAATTTGATTTCCAACTACACTGTCACACAAATAGTTTAGACTGGCCTGTGAACAAACCAAGGATCCAACAGAATTTTGGAGCTATCTGGCCCCTCATTTTATACATGAGGAAACTGAGAACAAAGAGACTTGTCCTAAAACAAACAACTAGTTTCATCACTGTTAAGAGAGAAAAGAACTCAACCTTCTTGCTCCTTGTCCAGGCCTCTGGTAAATTCAATTTATTTCTTCTAAATACTTTATAAATATCATCTGTGGTTCTTGAAAATTCCCAAGTGGTTCCAGAAAATATTTGTTTTCCAATCCCATTTCCAAATCACCTGATTAAAAAGAATTCCACATTTTCAGGTTGGATACAGTAGAGAATTCATAGAACTCAGCATGGTGAAGGAATTTAGAAACTGTCTAACATGAAGGAAGGAAGGAAGGAAGGAAGGAAAGGAAGGAAGGAAGGAAGGAAGGAAGGAAAGAAAGAAAGAAAGAAAGAAAGAAAGAAAGAAAGAAAGAAAGAAAGAAAGAAAGAAAGAAAGAGAAAGAAAGAGAGAAAGAAAGAAAGAAAGAAAACTTAAGTAACTTTCTACATCCAATGAGTCAGACACAGTCCAGAATGGAACCCAACTTTGCTAACCCCCAGGAGAGTAGCCCCCTATTGGGGGAAATCAGAAGGGGAGACAAACCATGAGAGACAACGGACTCTGAGAAACAAACTGAGGGTTTGGGAGGGGAGAAGGGTGGGAGGTTGGGTGAGCCTGGTGGTGGGTATTGTGGAAGGCATGTATTGCATGGAGCACTGGGTGTGGTAAGTAGACAATGAATTTTGGAACAATGAAAAGAAATAAAATAAAATGGGGGAAAAAAGGCACTATGATCCTACAGAAAGAATACATACTAACTGAGTGACATTGAGCAAGTCATTAAACTTCAAAACTAAGTTTCTTCAAATATTAAATAAACAGGGTCAATCAGGTGAGCTCTGAAGTTTCTTACTTATATACATGATTCTTGAATTTTTAAGACAGGATTCCAAAGCACCATTAAATCACGGGATCCCAGTGGCAAAATGAAATACTGCAGGCCAACTCTTTGAGTAGCTTCAAAGAGCTATAGAGAAGGAGAACATGGACAACCAGCAGAGAATAGAATGGAGTTCAGGAACTCCTTGGCATGGACCCAAATCTGGAAAAGTAGAACTAGCTGGGAATCTGTGGGTTTAGATTCAGTAAAGCCCTTTCAGAAAGTTGCCATGTGCCGTAATTCCACACCTACCACAGGTTCCCAGGAAGTTAACTTCACCTGACATCTTGTTTTCACCTCTTACTATTCCTTCCCACTAATGTTCTGGGAATGCACCTAATATAGCTGGACAACTAATAACAAATTATATAAATTATACATGCTATTAGGGCCAACAATTTGGTTTCCCTTAAAACAGCATTCAACAGTTGGTAATTGTTAAAACAAAAGACCTAAACAATAATACCTAAGTCTGATTCTGACATATTTGAGGATATAGTAACACGAATGTAATCAACCTATTTCTGAAAAATCATGAGAGGCAGACCTCAAAGGCCTGTTTCTAACTCATTCCTCAGCTCACATTTTGCTATTAGGCAATTCTTGCTAGCATGCATATAATTAAACTCATTACTTACGTCTTCATAACCTCAGTTCAAATAACTGTAAGAAAGCATCTCTACAAAATCTCTTCATATTGAATTCTTTTCCTATAATTATTCACTCTGTTCTTCCTTCAGATATACCCAAATCTTTCCTACCCATCGTCTGTTTTTCTTTCTCTCTTTCCCCTAAAAATATTTACTGATAGGGTATAATACTTACTAAAGGCCTGAACAATAATGAAATACAGTCTTATCCCCATCCCCAGAATCTTCCATTGATCTCATCAGTTGTATGCTTATCTAGTTGATATGTTTTATCCTTTAAGCTTCTAAGTGGATTTTCATAAATTCCAAGTAGAGACACCTTTGGGATAAAATAAGTTTTGAGTAGGTAAATCCTAAATTTGGGCAGGATAAATGGTTTAGAGCTCCCTACGAGTACCCTAAAGGTAGGACTGGGGCTAGGGTGTCACTGAACACATTGGCACTGGTGGGAAAACCAAGGAGGAAAGAACTGATCACTGGCATAGGTTTCTGTCCCTTTTTCCAAGCCAGTGAGGGTAGAGGGAAAAAAAGGAGACAAATAAAAAAGCCTGAGTTAGATCTGGAGGATCCAAGAATAAATGAGGCCTCAAGACACAGAAAGCTAGGTAGGGAAGTTCCCCATTCCCATTCCACACTCAGGACAGTAAGATGCTCTAGAAGTAAAGCAGAAAAACTAGCCTGATATACTTGGGCAATGAGGACTTGACATTCTCACTGATGATTCCAGAAGTTTCAGACCACCTGATTCTACTACCACTAGCATCTACTGTCAGTGGATGCTCTGTGTACTAAGGAAACCACAGGCTACAAAATCATGGACACCATAGTGAATTCAGCAGCAGTAGAAGCCAGTAACCCATAAGGAGGTGAAGACAAGTCACATTTCAGCAGAAGCCAACAGTAGGAGGAGGGGGACCATGTACCAGATGGTCCCCCCCGACAATGACAAAGAAGCTTCCTTGAATCCCACCGCCACCCAGCAGAGAGGGAAAAGTGGCAAACAAATATAAAGTGCCATGTATAAAGAGACTAGGCTTACATGGAAGGAACTAGCAAAATCAAGGCAAGAAGTCAGGCACTAAACTGAGTTAAGATAAACACTTACAAAAGGCACCTTTCCTGTGACTTCCAGCATGGGCTAGGAAAGAGAGACAGTATGGGTGTGGACCTCTGGTGAAGTCTGCCCCACCCACAGGCCCAGAACACAGTCCCTTTGTGACTCTGAAGCCTAAGTCTGGGCCTGGCAATACATCCCCTGCAGCTGCACAGAACTCCCTTGGCAAGGCCCCACACACCCTGCATGTAGCCCCTGTGGCCCAGAGAGTCAAATACCAAGCAGTCAATCCCTCTACAAGCCCTCTGTGGCCTGTGGGCTCTAAAGTCCTCTGTGTCTTCTGCCCCCACCACTGCCAGGCTCCCACTGTACACCCAGCCACTATGTATTAATCATCTGCTCCCTGTCTGCACTCAAGAGTAGCCTACAGTCTGTGCAGCAACTCCAGATCAGTCCCAGCCTGGCCAAACTAGTGAATTTCTCCGCTACCTGGTGGCCAAACCATACCTTCTTCATCAAGGTCTGTGCCCCTTCCAAGTATGTCCTTACTTGGACACTCTCTCAGCTCTAGAGTACCACCTAAAGTTTCTTTATATCTTACAGGTACTCTTTCCACATAGTTGACAATTCTTTATGTTAAACTTCCCCTGATTAACCTAATGTATAGTTTGTTTTTTAAGATTTTATTTATTTGTCAGAGAGAGAAAGAGCACACAAGCAGAGGGAGCAGCAGGCAGAGGGAGAAGCAGGCTCCCTGCTGAGCAAGGAGCCCGATGCAGGACTCTATCCCAGAAACCTGGGATCATGACCTGAGCCGAAGGCAGACACTTAAGCAACTGAGCCACCTAGGCTCCCCAACATATACTTTCTATCTCCTAATTAGACCCACAGGGCTACATCCACCTAGTCTCAAAATCTGAGTCTACCAATATTTCCACTTTCTCCATTTCCTCTCTATCCCTTGGACCGTTCCCAGCCCTTCATGTCTCTTTCCTATAGAGGTGGTCTTGTACAACCTTAGATCTATTTTATAAACCCTCCCCCAAAATACCATTTGTCAACTTAGAAACATATAAGGGTTCTCTCCTTCCCATCAGATCAAATATGAACTCCTGTGTTGAGATTTTAAGGACCTCTGTGACCTGGCCTCACCAGCCCCACTGCACATAAGGAATACTTCATGCCAGGTAAGAGTCATATAGGTGCCTACCCTTCCTGATACCACATCCTACTGTCATGTCTGTGTTTATGCTCCGCTCTTCTCCCTCTTTTACCACTTATCCCAGAGCCTTCTGGGGCCAGTTCTAAGAGCCCCCATCCAATAATTCTTTTGGAAACAATTTCTTCCTATGCTTTTGTCTGCATTGTCCTCATCACATAATTAGCATCTCATTATACCCTGTCTTAATTCTCCAACTAGAGATACAATCTCCCAGATTAACGCTGTAATATACTTCTCTAATTTATTCATGGCTATTACTCTAACTTATTTTCAACTATACTTTATTTGTCTTATACAACTTTACTACTCTTTGCATAGTGGTAAGTTCAATGTTACATGATGGGAAAAGCAGACTAAGTCAAATAGTTTTAATTCTATGTAACAGTTATGGATAGGATCACTGTGAGGCTATATAAAATCTTACTACAGGTTAGAAAAAGGCACCCCTTCCTCCAAACTGATGCAGCCTCACATCTGGTTACATAGCTTGGCAAATGGAGTCCAGGCAGGATTTCAACTCAGCCCTATACAACCGTATATGGCAGCACTGGATTCATTAATATATCACTGACTAAAAGAAGAGTCAGTATTATAAATTATTATATATTATAAAGTGTATTATAAAAGAACTTTCGAAGGATGTTGTCCATTCAATTGTTTTAGTAGAATTTTATGCTACTATATATCACTCTAATCCTAGATAGTGTCTCCCAACTTGGGTATTAGATTAGTTTCATGGCAAATTTCATGTATTAGTTGCTATCTCATATAATTCTTTTCATGACCAATATTAATTGGGGGTCTAAGTCTATGCTAGGCCCTGGAGCTAGACCCTGTGGAACAAATATAGTATCTGACTGGTTTACAGCTCAGTGAATCAATCTATATTGAGAAGAACATAATTTTCTCATGTTATACTTACTGATAAACTTGTTTTGCATAGTCTCCAACAGTGCTTGGTGAGCATCTTCAGCTTGTAAAGCGTGTGAACATTCTCTAGCCAGTATGGTGCGCACAAGATGCTCCCCACATCCTAGAAATAAAAGGAAACCAAGAATGATTGAGGAAAACCAGTGCTAAACATGTTGTCTTATTAGCATTAAAACACCCCTAAATGCCACTTAAGAAGTAGCTGTTTTGGAGAATAATTCAGTGATGGATGAAATGACTTCTATGAGCAATCTAGAATTTTGGTAATAAGACTCAGCAAAAAATAAAGAAACAAATAACTGTCTAATATCAAAAGGAAACAGAAAAATAAAAGAAAACCTCTTTTTCATAGGAATGATTTACATGATGTAGCAATTCAGTTCTCTGCATAGGAATCTCCTAGGGTTCTGTGTCATTTCCATTATTGGGTAACTAAAGAAATTCTGTTTTATGATTTATTTTTAAATTGTCCTAGTCTCCCATTTTGCCTCTAGCACTCCACACACCTGGAAGCATGGGAGAAATCTACACAGCCAGGGGAAATCTAGATCTCCATCTACCTACTTTTCACTAAAATGTACACCACACCTCAACAGCTGCAAAGTGGACTAATAAAACAGCACCTTTCTCACCTTTTAATAGTAACTTACATAGCCTTCATGCATGAATACCCTGTAATTCTTCAAAAAAAAAAAAAGAATGCATTTTTAAATCCCTGGAGTAAACTAGGACCATTCAGACACACTAAGGGTAGGCATGATGGTGACGGGAAGCACTGCCTAGAATTCCATTACAATTCGTATCTGTTAAAAGTAGAAACTGCCTGTCAAAGATAAAAGAAATTTAATTTATAGGTTAATAAGTTCAAATAAGAGATTTCTGAAGAAGCTGATTTTTTTTTCTTAAATAAACAAAATTAAAAAGCTACTTTCATCAACACTAGAAGGGTAAACCTTTTCAAAAAAACTACTAAGTGGCAGGGCATCTGGACAGGTCAATTGGTTAAGTGTGCCACTCTTGGTTTTGGCTCAGGTCATAATCTCATGGGTTGTAAGAGCAAGCCCCGCATTGGGATCCACACTCAGTGGGAAGCCCGTTTGAACATCTCTCCCTCTGCCCCTTCCTACTATGTATATACTCTCTCTCTCAAATAAATAAATCTTTAAAA
Organism: Mellivora capensis; assembly: GCA_004024625.1. Taxonomy (NCBI): domain Eukaryota; kingdom Metazoa; phylum Chordata; class Mammalia; order Carnivora; family Mustelidae; genus Mellivora; species Mellivora capensis. The sequence goes on from PISX010000506.1 coordinate 260,996, forward strand.
AAAATACTAAGTGCCACTTGAAATATTTATTATATATAAAATAAGTTGCATTAATTAAAATGCAAATATCCTCTTACCCAAATGAGAATAGTAGATATATAAGACCTGCTTCCTATCTCTTTAAAACATAAAATCTTGAGGGAAGTAGCTCAGTGTGGACACTGGCTGCCTAACTTGCTTACACCAAGTCCCACACACCTATGCTCTGGTGGTACTGTCCTTCTCAGTCAAGCTTGCTTCAGTCCCCATGGGACAGGTTCTCAGGTAGCAGAAACCCCTACCCACATATCACATGTCCCAAACAGAGAGTTCTACAGGGCCTCTATTCTGGTGGAGTTGATATCAGGGTCACTTCACAAGCAGACCAGAGCACACCTAGGTAAAACTCGCCACAGTCAGGCCAGGAACCAAACATTGCCCACAACAAAGGAGAGCTTCTGCAGATGATTGGCCTGAAGGACAGAGCTGCCAAAACACAACAGCGCAGTGTATACAGCACACGTGGGAGACACTCCCTGAAATGTCAGACCCTGAACACTACATGACCTTCTTCATAAGGCCATTACTTTCAGGAGCAGGAGACATAACGGGCTTTTTTAACACACAAAAGAAGGCAAGAACTTAAGACAAAATACCAAGATGGAGGAATTTATCTCAAATGAAAGAACAAGATAAATCCAGAGCCAGAGACCTAAATGAAACAGTTATAAGGAGCATGCCAGAAGGAGAATTTAAAGCAACAACCATGATACTTGCTGGGCTTGAGAATAGAAGACATTCTATCCCTCACAACAGAGATAAAGGAGTTAAAAAAGAATTAATGAGATGAAGAACACAATAAATAAGACTGTAAATAGGCATGATGCAATGAATAGTAGGCTGGAAAAGGCAGAGGAATGAATGAGTGATCTAGAAGACAAATAATGGAAAATAATGAAAGTGAACAAAGAGAGAAAGAATTACGCAACTTGAGAATAGACTGAGGGAACTCAGTGACTCCATCAAACATAATAAATTAATATCTGAGTCCCAGAAGAAGCAGAAAGAGAAGGGGGGCAGAAAACTTATTTCAAGAAATAACAGCAGAAAACTTTCCTAATCTGCATAAGGAAACAGACATCCAGATCAGGAGGCACAGAGAACTCCTACTAAAATCAACAAAGCAGGCCAACACCAAGACATATTGTAATTAAATTTACAAAATACAGTGATAAGGGAAAAATCTTGAAAGCAACAAGACAAAAATAAGTCCTTAACTCACAAGGGACAACCGATAAGGGTAGCTGTAGATTTCTCAACAGAAACTTGGCAAGCCAGAAGAATGTGGCATGATATACTCAAAGTGCTGAATAGGAAAAATCTGCAGCTAAGAACACTCTATCCAGCAAGACAATCATTCAAAATAAAAGGAGAGATAGAGTCTCCCCAAAAAACAAAACCAAAGGAGTTTATGACCACTTAACCAGCCCTGCAAGAAATATTAAAGGGGAGTTTTTGAATGGAAAGGAGAGATCAAAAGTGAAAAAGATAAGAAAGGATCAAATTTCCAGAAACAATGACAAAACAAGTAATAAAATGGCAATAAATACATATCTATCAATAATTACTCTGAATGTATGGGACGCTGAGTGGCTCAGTCGGTTAAGCCACTGCCTTCAGCTCAGGTCATGATCCCAGGGTCCTGGGATTAAGTCCCGCATCGGGCTCCTTGCTTGGCAGGAAGCCTGCTTCTCTCTGCATCTCTGCCTGCCACTCTGCCTGCTTGTGTGTGTGTTCTCTCTCTCTGACAAATGAATAAATAAATAAATAATATCTTTTTTAAAGAAATAATTACCCTGAATGTAGATGAACTAATTACTAAATGCTAACTAAATCAAGAAGCATAGGGTGTCAGAATGGATAAGAAAACAAGACCCATCTATATGCTGCCTACAAGAGACTAGATTTAGACCTAAAGACACCTACAAATTGAAAGTGAGCAGGTGGAGAAATACTTAATACGCAAATGGGTGTTAAAAGAAAGCCAGAATAGCAAAAACTTATATAGGACAAACTAGACTTTTCTGTTCTTGTGTTGTTTTTTGTCTTTGTTTTTTTTTAATTTTTTCAAAGATTCTGCTTATTTATTTGAGAAAGAGAGAGAAAGAGAGCAAGCACAAGCAGGAGGAGCAGCAGGCAGAGGAAGAAGGAGAAACTCAACAGGGAGCTGGATGCAGGGCTTAATCCCAGGATCCTGGGATCAGGATCCAAGCCAAAAGCAGACGCTTAACCAAGTGAACCACCCAGGGGCTCCGTAGTGTGTGTGTGTGTGTGTGTGTGTGTGTGTGTGTGTGTGTGTGTAAGATTTCATTTATTTTAGAGAGAGATCACGCACAAGCAGGGGGAGGAGCAGAGGGAGAGGAAGAGAGAGAGCCTCAAGTAGACTCACTGCTGAGTGTGGAGCCCAGCATAAAGCTGGATCTCCTGAGCCAAAATCAAGAGTTGGACACCCAACTGACTGAGCTATTCAGGTGCTCCTGTTCTTGTATTGTTTTTATCCTGCTTTGGTATCAGGATAGTATGGGTCTTATGGAATAATTCTGAATATGTTCCCTCTATTCCGCTGTTTGTAAGATTTTGATAAAGATTATGCTGGAAGATTCTTGATTCCTAATTCAACTTTCATTCTTGTTATTGGTATAAAAAGATTTCCTACTTCTTGGATTTAAGATTCATAATGAATCTTAGTAACCTGTGCATTTTTTGGAATTATCTGGGGTTTTTTTCTAAGTTAATTGATTTGTTGGTATAAAATTGTATATAGTAATCTGTTATCATACTATGTATTTCTATGGTTATCTGCTGTATTGTTTTCTATTTCTCATTTTGGCTTTTGAGTCTTCTCTCTTTTTCTTCTTAATGTAATTAAAGCATTGCCAATTTGGGTTTGTTTTTTTTTTAAACTAGTCATTACTTTCAGTGTTATGTTATTGTGTAGTCTGGTCTCTATTTTACTTAAAATTTCTGGTTTTTCTTTATTTCCTTCCTCTACTAATATTCAGCTAAGTTTCTTTTTTCTAGCTCCTTGTGTAATGTTATTTGAATTTTTTTTTTAACACAAGCATTTATAGCATAAATTTCACTCTAACATCTGCTTTTGCTGCATCCCATAAGTTTTGGAGTATTATGTTTTCTTTTGTTTTGAGGCATATTTTGATTTGCCATTTGATTTCCTATTGGCCCATTGCTTATGCAATAGTGTGTTGATATTTACATATTAAATATTTAATATTTACTCTGTAGATTTTTCATCTTTGTTTTATTGTTGATCTTCAGTTTTTTACCACTGTGGTTGGAAACTATAGTTGATATGTTTTCAGTCTTCTTAAACTTATAATATTTGTTATGTCTCTTTTTATGTGATTTAACCAGGGGATTTCTTCTGCGTATACTTGAAGAAAATGTTTATTCTATTTTTCTTGTATGGAATGTTTTATATCTGTCTTTTAGAACCACATATTCTGAAGTATGCTTCAAGTAAAAAATGTTCTTGTTGAGAAAAAAAATTAAAAGCTCAACTTCAAAAAATCCTGCTAAGGGTATTCCATTAGTTTATTAGAAATTAAGTTCTACATTAATTCACGTAATGAGCAAAGGATATCAAAGGATCTGAGTACCTACTGAGACTAAAGGAGAAGTATGATTCAACTTATAGTCAAAAAATTCACACCGAAAGAAGGAGCATCTCTACCATCCATTCAGATTCTCCCACAGGTCCAGGGACAACGTAATGTTTTCTCATATTACTAATCTGCACACACACACACACACACACAGACACACTACACTGGTAAAGGTTCTTAGCAATCAAAAAGAAATGTGGGCTACAATTATAAAATGGAAGAACCTCTCTTAAATAATGTTTACAAATTTTTAAATTTATGAAACATAACACAAACTGCTATAACACACAATTCTCTGTTTAGCTGGCATGTATCGTGACAGGCGTTAGGCACCAATAATCACCCTAAAAAATATTATCTATAACTATAAATCATTGTTAAGCCTTTCATATCAGGAATTGTCCCTTCATATGTACACCTCTCCTTCCCATTCTCTCCCTCCCTTCATGTCCTCCCTCAATATATACATGCACAGATGCCTATATACATATGTGCATATTATGAATACACATATATACTCATTTTCAAAAATACAAACCATTCAAAAAGTGTGAAAGTAACCATAAGAGACTCTTAATCTTAGGAAACAAACTGAAGGTTGCTGGAGGAGTGGGGAGTGGGGGATGGGGTACAGGGTGATGGACATTGGGGAGCGTATGTGTAGTAATGAGCATTGGGTATTATATAAGACTGATGAATCATCAGACCTGTACCCCTGAAACAAATAATATAATATATGTTAATTGAATTTAAATTAAAAAAATAAGTTTTTTTAAAAGTGTGAAATTTTTTTTTAAATTACTTCATATTTTGGGGCAACTGTGTGGCTCAGTAGGTTAAGAGTCTTCTTCTCCCTCTGCCCCTCCCCTGCTCATGCTCACTGTCTCTCAAATAAATAGATAAAATCTTAAAAAAAAAAAATCACTTGACATCTTCCCAAAAGTAACTCCCTTGTATTTTTTGGTAAAGTGTAAATGTAAATACCCTTCCAGATCTGAGTATCATTTTATAAGCATCTACACTTAGAAGGAAGATCTAGAAATGCAATTTAATATATAACTTTCTGAGCAGGATTGTGGTGTTCCTTATTTTGTTAAATTTTGCAACATTATTTTTATAATCAGGAAAAAGATAGCAATAAAGCTAAGAGAAAAGAAACCATTTTGACACTTACTATGTAAAGACACTATGTAAAGCTCATGAAACTCCATAAATTTTAATTCCTTTTGTGTTCATATTTGATGTTGAAGAGTGAAATGTTATACTTTAGAACAATAATAATTGTTAAGAAACTGGCATATTATAAGCTAAATGAGTGTTCAGAAGGTTATGTACACATGCCTCGAGTCAAAGAGCTAAACCACATGAAGTTAACATTACATCAAAAATACACAATATGTGTCAGAGAGACTTTTCCTCCGTTGTTATACAAGAATATACAGGGTTTTTCAGTGATTGATTTTTCACCAAGAAACTTTTAAAATTATGTCTTCTATTCAGACATATATCACCTCTAACATAAGAGTGTTGACATCAAAAGCTTGTTCTCCTGCAGGTTCCAATCAAAGAAAAGTTTGACTTATGTGGTTTTACCCACAAAATTCCAAGGTTTCTTAGAATATGCTGCCAGATAGCTGAAGTGTGATTCAAAGGCAAACAGTTCCATTCATTATACACGGATGTGAAGAAATAAGCCTTTCATTGTGTCCTCCTTTTGTCCTTATTCAGGCAAGTGTGTATGTATACTCTCAGATTTTAGCAGAAAACATGAATTATACATCGAATGAGGAGCTAACAACAAACCTAGAAGAAAAGTGATATGGGCATACCTCATAGATATTGCAGGTTCAGTTCCAGACCACTGCAATAAAGTGAGTCAAATAAATGTTTTGGTTTCCCAGTGCATATGAAAGTTATGCTTACACTATACTCTAGTTTATTAAGTGTGCAATAACATTATATCTAAAAAAACAATGTACATACCTTAATTAAAAGATACTTTATTGCTAAAAAATGGTAACCATCATCTGAGCTTTCAGCAAATCATAATAACTGGCCAGAGATCACCATAACAAATATAATAATAATGAAAAAGTTTGAAATATTGCGAGAATTACCAACATGTGACACAGACACAAAGTGATCAAACGCTGTGTGGAAAATGGTGCCAAGAGACTTGCTCAACACAGGGTTATTAAAATTCTTCAATTTGTTTAATAAAAAAAAAAATGGTATATCTGTGAACCACAATAAAGTGAAGCAAAATAAAATGAGGTGTCAGTAAATATCAAATTCTAAAAGAACTTATTTTAGCATCAGTAAGAATGACAACTGCATGGATTGAAACACACAGTGAATTCATAACTTACATTCTAAAAAACATCTGTCACCTCTGAAAGATGCTATGGAACTGATTCACTATTTTGAAAACTGTTAAGTTAAAATAAAGAATCTAGCATTTCTCTGTCCTTCCTACAGGAACTATACAGCACAGTAACAATAGTCTATGAAGGAAAATTTTCACCATAGAAGTATCCCAACTAATAAATTAAAAAGAATTAAACAGAATTAGAATATAATCATTTGTAACCTATAATATGATCACTGATATAGGCAACAATCATCAATAGCTCCTAATACCACAAAAAAACACAACCAGACATTAAATATCACTTGATAAAATTATACTGTTGTAGTTTTGCCCCACACCAAAAAATTTATACCTGAATCTGAATAAGCCTCTAAATTTAATGATCAATTTCCACAAATAAAGAGCATTTGCAAAAAACCTATAATTAGCATCATACTCAACAGTGAAAAACTGAATTGTTTCTCCCTAAGATCAGAAACAAGGTAATGATGCCTGCTTTTATCACTCCTATTCAACAACATTCTAGAAGTTCAAGCCACTGAAAGAAAGAAACAAAACTGCTTTGCAGATAACATAACTGTTTATGTAAAATCCAAGGGAATATACAAAACAACTACCAGAGATATCTCTCCAGGTTCTTCCTATCTTGTTAGTAGTCTAGGGCAAAGGTGGGCAACAGACAGCTACCTGGTACTTACCAGTCCCCAAAATGTTGACTTGATTTTCATTTCCTTTCCCATCTACTCACTCACTAGATTGTTGCTAAGCATCCACTTGGTGCTAGGCCCAGAGTGCACAGCACTTGGCAGGGCCATTGTTGCATAATGTCAGATCTCCCCAGTGGTGATGGACCCCTACTTAACTATTGAGTATTCAGTCAACTGTCATTCTGGCCAGTCCAGATGCCATGCCTTCATTGTGTATCTTACAGATCAACCGTGAGGATTTAGATGAGAACCTTGGATTCATCAGGAACCCTGGTCATTCCCATAGCCCACTATGAGTCACTCTCCATGGCCCAGTCATCTCCCACTATTCCCAACCCTAAGCCCAGTCTCAGCTCACTCCTTCCCAAGTGTGCTTCCTGTTTCTGAGACTCCAATATGCCCCACACTCAAAGACTTCAGAATTATAATATGTCTCCTCTCTTGTGAGAATTATAATACATCTCTTCTCTTGTGGGGATCCTTAACCTTTCAAAACTCACAACAAAGATGAATTCACAATAAAAAAAATTACAAATCATACATGTGTGCACATGCACATGCACGCACGCACACCCACACACTTATAAGATGGAATGAGGAGATGTAAAAATAGAAGGATTATCAAACAAAGAAGTGGTACTAGAAAAGATTAAAAAAGATAAAATATTTTAGGTTTTATAGTCTACATATCTCTGTCGAATATTCTTTTATTTTTATAACAACCCTTTAAAAAATTTAAAAATCATTCTTAGCTCATGGGCTGTACAACTATAGGCCACAGGCCAGATTTGGCCCACAGGTTGTACTATCCCTGTAATAGAAAAATTTGCAGCACAAAGACTAAAAAGAAGAGAGATCATAAATTTAAAAAACAAAGCAATCTGGTAGCAGGTGCCGGGGGAGGTGTGCGGATTTTTCAAGGCACCAAATGAAACTCTTCAAATTAGAAGAAAATTGTTTGAAACTCAATGAAGAGAAAGAAATAAAACGTATACCTATGGGGGGGGGGACCTAAAAAGCACCCTAGAATGATAAAAAGAAGGAAAATAAGGCATTAAGAAGCCTAGAGTATAAAATGAGAATATCCAACAGATTAATAGGCATTTTGAAATAGAGAAAAGAAAGAACTGGGTGAGGGAGTACTAATATATTTGAAGAGAAAATGAATAAGAGTTTCCAGAATTTAAGTTACAAGGAAATTCTTAAATTGAAGATGCATAGTGTTCGAAAGATTAGTAACAACAAACACATCCTTAGGTATATCATAGTGAAACTCTGAACCAAAGATAATTAAAAACTAATCATAGGGTGCCTGGGTGGCTCAGTTGGTTAAGCATCTGCTATCAGCTCAGGTTATGATCTCAGGGTCCTGGGATCGAGCCCACGTTGGGCTCCCAGCTCAGTGAGGAGTCTGATTCTCCCTCTCCCTTTATCCACCCCCAACTCATGCTTTCTAAATCTCTCTCTCAAATAAATAAAATCTTTTTAAAAAAATAAAAACATAAAAATGAAAATTGATCATAAAGAAAAGAGGGATCACCTACAAAGAAATTTAAAATTTAACTGATACGTTCCCAACCAACAAAAGAGGCCAGAAAACTAACATCTTAAAGATGCTAAGTCAATAAACAGAAAATAACTTGTCAACCTAGAATCAGTTACTGTTCAGACATATAATGACAAATTCATTCCTTTTGAGATTTTAGCTCCCAGGTTATTTCTACCCTTCCCAAGACTACTTCTTAACATTAATTCTGATTTTTTTTAAGATTTTATTTATTTATTTGACACACACACACACACACACACAGAGTACAAGCAGGGAGAGCAGGAGAAGCGGGAGCCCAACGTGGGTCTCAATCCCAGGACCCTTATATCTGACTTGACCCAAAGGCAGACGCTTAACTGACTAAGCCCCCCAGGCACCCCAATTCCTGTTGCTTTTAATATTTACATAGGTGATTCTCCCAACACCTTGGCATCTAGATTCTCTGATATCCTCTCTTCAAGTTATCCACACTACCTCATACATTCACTCCCATAACTATGTCATTATCAATAACATTACCTCCTCCATAGTCTCATCTGCAATCATCCCACTCCTCCCATCTTTCCAGCTCACCTCTTGGGTACTTTAATTCCAACATTCCCTTCACCTCACCAAAAATTGCCATCTATTAATTCTGTTGGTTTTAAACTGTCCTGAACTTCTCCTGGGGCCTCACCTACTTCCTTATCCAGCTAAAATTCCAATGCTTCACTAACTTATATCCATTCTCTTACTCCTGAAAGCCTCCATGTTTCCCTCACTTCATCAAACTTGTCTGGCAGAAGCCCACCCTTGAGTATTGGTCAAAAGTACTAAATGAGGCTGCAAAAACAAAAACAAACAAACAAACAAAAAAACCCAAACCTCAGTGCCTTAACATAACAAAAATATAATTCTCCTTAATGTTATAGGTTGTACTTGGGTCACCAGAGAATGTGCCCCACAGAGTCACTCAGGAACAAACCTAGGCTGATTGGTCTGTAACTGCATCTCCTGGATCATACCTCCTCCAGAATAAGAGGGCCATCCAGGGCCTGGAAGTCACACATATATCCATTTCAGTCCAGGGGCCAGAAATAGTCACATGGTCTCAGGCAACAACTATGGGGCTAGGAAATATGGAGGAGCACAGGAATAGTCAGGGAGCACTACATTAAATGTCCCTCTCATCTGACTAAATCTATCTTCCCATGCCTGCACCTACACAGCTAAATGAGGTACAGCAGCCATCCTGTGACCGTGGGGTGACATAAAAGAGCAGGAAGGCATACCCACTGAGGAATGTAGGAGAGAAAGGACAGACCAGGTACCAGGCAACATTGTTGGGTAGCCCAATCAGCCCCAGGCTCTTTCCAGGTTTCCTGTTACATGAGATTTAAAATGAAACAAAATAAAAACTATCTGTTTAAACCATTGTAATTGAGTTCTCTTTTTTAAGCCCAAATGCATTTTTTTCATTTTTTCATTTTGGTATAATATATATAAACATAAGATTTACCATTTAACCATTTTTTAAGTGTGTAATTCAGTGGCATTCATAGTGCTGTACAACCATCACCACCACCTACCTCTAGAACTTTTCATCTTCCCCAAACTGAAACTCTGCGAGCATTCAACAACTCCCCATTTCCTCTCTCCCTCCAATCCTCACAACCACCATCCTACCTTCCATCTCTACAAATCTGATACTCTGGATACCTCATATCATTAGAAGCATACGTTTTTGTCCTTTTGTGACTGACTTATTTTATTTAACATAATGTCTTCAAGGCTTATTCATATTGCAGCATGTTTCAGAATTTCCTTACTTTTTAAGGCTAAATAATATTCATTGCTTTATATATATGATTTTGTTTTTCCTTTTATCTATCAATGGACATTTGGGCCAAATCCATTCTTAATCTATATATAGAGCTATGTGCTGAGGTAGAAAATGGCTCAGAAAGCTTTACACTAAAACATGACAACTTCTAGCTACTTCCTCAATTCAAACAAAACTGCACTGAGTCAAATATAATTTGTGATGAGTTCAAGCAGGTATATTTATCAGATATCATTAGCAGGAATACATGAAAAAGATCATTTGGTCTAAGCACATTATTTTCACTGAGTTATTATGGAAAATCCATGATATACTTAATAGCTACCAACCAACCAAATTTCTTAAATTATTTGAATAAATGAGAGTCATTTTGATTAAAATAAACCTTTTATGATGCCTGAAAAGTAGAGCCTTACATATTTAAAAGTACTTTTTTAGTAGGGAGAGGCACAGGGGAGAGGGAAAGGGAGTCTTAAGCAGACTCCCCGCTAAGCATAGATCCCTATGCAGAGCTTGATCTCACCACCCTGAGATCAGGGTCCTGAGCCCAAGAGTCAGATGCTCAATCAACTGAGCCACCTAGGTGCCTTTTTCTATGAATTTTCTATGTTACAGCCAGATTCATATTTAAATCCAGCTGAGTGACTTTGGAATTCTTCATTTAAGCTTAGTTTCTTCAGCTGTAAAATGAGAAATACAAGTAGCAGCTACCTCATGGAGCTACTGTGAGGACAACATGAAACAATGCACATAAAACATTGAGTGTGGGGTTGGACCCTTAGTAAGCACTTAATAAATACTACAATGAGGGTAATAACCTTCTTAAAGGAAAACCATTTTCTATTGTTTTCTTGTCCTCCTCAATCCAGTCTCTGTATTTTTCTTCCATTATGACAAGGTGATCCTCAGCTAGCCTGTCCATCATCCTGAGAGTCTAGAATATAGTTAAAAAGGAGTTTAGCCCTTTGATTTGCTATTCTGAAGGCTACTGCCTCAAAGCAAGCTGAGCCTTCACACAGAGGCAAAATGATGACCTGAGTAAACCTTTCATTATCAAAACAAAAAAAATAATAATAATATGAAAAAGTCTCTCTTAGTCTGGCAGAAAACATTTTAATTACCATTATTCAGGAATTATGGGCTATGCATGATTTGTTTGTTATTTATTCTTATTATTTTCCCTAATTTCTATAATAAATTCCGTTTTTCCCCCAACAGGTTTATTGCCTGACTTTAATATTATACTCCTGTATTCACAATACTTTCTCTTATACCAAGATAGTAAAGAGCAACGCAGAGTCTCCCATAACAGGATTTGGTCCCACTGACATACTTCCCTATACCTGAGTTCATGAGTTGGTAAGGGAAACTGAACTAATGAGTGCTACATGTGTTTTATTCATGTAGCCTTCATCACACATTTAGTATTTTCACTTCAGCTCTAAAGATAAATGGCAGCCTTCAAACTAAGATAATTAAAAATATGCAAACATAGGAGTGCCTAGGAGGCTCAGTCCGTTAAGTGTCTAAATCTTCATTTTGGCCCAGGTCATGATCTCAGGGGCTGTGAGATGGAGTCCCGCACCAGGCTCTGCACTGGGCAATGAGCCTGCTTGAGATTCTCTCTCTTCCTCTGGAAGCCCCCATCCCTCTCCCTCTCTTAAAAAAAAAAAAAAAAAGCAAACATAATAGCCCCTAAAAATCCTGTTGTCAAATCATGTTTTAGTTCCAAAAGTTAAGTAACAAACTGAAGTGTTTACAATAAGGACAGAGAAATAAAACTTTATCAACTCTTGGCTGACATTTACAATATATCGTCATCATTTCAAGACAATTTTTAATACTTTTTTATCTTTGTCTCAATTTAATAGTGGCAGTACAATAATTAAAAGAACATTATGTATCCAGTTTTTTATGTAGTTTTCAAAGGTAGAGTTTTAATGTAGTGTTTATTTTTTTTTAAAGATTTTATTTCTTTATTTGACAGAGAGAGAGATCACAGTAGACAGAGAGGCAGGAAGAGAGAGAGAGAGGGAAGCAGGCTCCCTGCTGAGCAGAGAGCCCGATGCGGGACTCGATCCCAGAACCCCGAGATCATGACCTGAGCCGAAGGCAGCGGCTTAACCCACCGAGCCACCCAGGCGCCCCTTAATGTAGTGTTTAAATGGTAGAAGATTATAATTCCTCCACAGGACCTCAAAGCAACATTAGGATTTTAAAGTATAACTCTTAATCTCACAGATCTTGCTCTTTTTTGGGAGACATTATTTCTTCTAAACCACTCTAACCTCAGTTCTAATACAAAGAGCCCCCAGAGGGGGAAAATGAAGTTGCATTCACAGGAGAGACATAACCCACATTCCCAGGCAGCCTGCATACATGAGTACAGGATCAGCGGCAACAAAAGCTCACATTCAGTACCACTGGCACACCACACATCTCCAAGGATTACCGATGATTGTGAAGTATTTATGTCGTCTTATAAATGCTGCCATTCACTCTCACTGTGGCTAGTGGGCATCTGAAAAATCTTTCAACACATCCCCTGTTAGAAGTCCACAGGGACAGATAAGTAATGAGGAAAGGCCTTTCCAAATTTAAAAGGAAACATTTGGTACTTCAGTTTCCAGTATTGCAACATCTCTTTTTCAACAAAGGAATTTATTACATAGTACGTCACCTTTTCCCTGTTGGAGGATTTACTGCCAATTTTGGAGTTAGGTTACTTCTGGTTTTCAAGCCTGTCTTGTGAAATTAAAGAGAAGACAGCCTTAAAAGTGATAGAACACACATGATTTCAGTCTTCACAGTGTCCCCACGGTTATCAAACCTGGAACCTATTATACGCAAGAAGAAAACATAAGGAGCTTTATAAAGAGATGGAATAAGTAGTGAAGATGTCTAATCTAGTCAAGTCTAAAGGTTACATTCACCAATACACATTTAGTGTTTCCTCAATATTCAGTTCTCTCTAACGCATAACCCGTCAGCACACTTTAGATACTTACAGTAATCGATCAGAAGCAACTCAGGCTTCTCCAAAATGTTTGATCAATAATAAACAACCATAAGAGAAACCAATTTTATAAATTAGTTTCTAGAGATCTCATCTTTTACAAACTAGGATGTGATTAATGAATGCTTTAGCATTTCAAAATTACTTGAAATACAGAAAAATATATTAGAACAGTTATAATTAAACATAGGAAAAAT
>PISX010000507.1:0-39737 GCA_004024625.1 Mellivora capensis
GCATTGCATGGAGCACTGGGTGTGGTTTAAAACTATGAATTCTGTTACGCTGAAAAATTAAAAAAAAATAAATTAAAAAAAATATTTATTTTAGAGAGAGCATGCATGCATGTGCCAGTGAGAGGAGGGGCAGAAGGGGAAGGAGGGGGAGAGGGAAAGAATCTCAAGTAGACTCTGCACTTAGTGCAGAGCCTGATGCAGGGCTCAGTCTCGTGACCCTGAGATCATGACCTGAGCTGAAACCAAGAGTTAGATGCTTAACTGACTGAGCTACCCAGGCACCCCTAAAAGAACAAATTTTTTAAATAAAATTTCAAAATAAGTGTTTTTAAAGTGTTATATTAAGACATGTAGTGATAAATCTTAAAAGACAAAGTATCCAAAGATTAAATAAGTTGTAAAATGGGATAAGAATATAAATAGAAAATAAAATAATAAAAACAGATCCAGAAAAACCCACTAAAACAGTACATATCTCTGTACATAATATACATATTTTAAAATTTATAATATATTTATTTTTTTAAAGATTTTATTTATTTATTTGACAGACAGAGATCACAAGTAGGCAGAGAGGCAGGCAGAGAGAGAGGGGGAAGCAGGCTCCCTGCTGAGCAGAGAGCCCCATGCGGGGCTTGATCCCAGGACCCTGAGATCATGACCTCAGCTGAAGGCAGAGGCTTTAACCCACTGAGCCACCCAGGCGCCCCTAAATTTATAATATATTTATATATACACATCATATATTTATCTCCTTAGTAAAACAAACCAAAGACTAGAAGAGAATAGGGGTGGGGGAATGAAAACCAGGGCATGACAGGAAGCCAGTGAATAGTAACAATTTTGTGTTCAGGACCCTTTCTCATAAGTGCAAGGGCCAAGCAAAATCCCTGGTGGGGAAGGAGTAGTGTGAGACCACCCAGAGAATAACCTGGCTCCTGTCGGGGCCAAGGGAAGGCTACCCTAAGATGGGCCACTTTGGCATGAAGAGTATTTTTTAATTAAAAGCAATTAAAGCCCAGCCAATTCAGGAAAAACTCTTTACCTCTCCCTCAACTGCCTAAAGATAATTTAGATAAAGGATCTGCTCCAGGAAGAGAGCCATCACTGTAGAGAAGTATATTATGATATGAACTAGGTGTGGCAGGCAGGGAGGAACATAACAAGACCAGTGTGGTCGAAGTCCTCTATGTCTAATTGTTTATGAGTGGCCCAGCAAACCTGTGTTTACCAAACATTTATTCTTTTTTATCTTCCTGTGTAGGTATTGCATTCCTTGCCTCTAAAGTCCCAAATCTGTAATCCTTCTCCTTAGTTCAGGGTTATTTATATACCTCATTCTGTCTGACTGCCTTTGGAATCTCATGTCTGTGTGGATCCCCCATACTTTTAAGAAATTAAATCTGATTTTCTCCTATTAATCTTTCTCATGTCAATCTGATTCTTAGTGCAGCTGGAAGGACCTCAAAGGGCAGAGGAAATTCTTCCTCCTCGACAGTTGGCATAGTCAGTAGGATAACAGTTCCTGGCTTGACATGAATCAAACTGTCTATATCCTCTTCTCCCAAACCCCATTAAACACCTTAAACATTTCTCATAACAGTGTCGGTGAGACACTGCATAGTTGAATATATGCTGCTTTGATCTCCAAATGCATAGGCACTGTATGGCTTTGTTTTCAGACTTTTCTGAAAAGGGATTATGTACAAAAACCTAAAGTATCTGATTAATGAAAGCATTCCAATCCCAAACTGTGTTGATAATGAAGTTGTTTACAAAGATGATGAAATTGACACATAAAGAACAACTCCTCAGTACAATAGTCAGCCTAGCACCACACACAATCTATGGCATAGTGCACTGCTTTTTCAAAAAACATATGCAGCAAGTCCTGTGAACAAGAACTATGAAAAATGAGAGCAATTTGATCCACTAATTAGAATGCCTCCATCAAATCACAGTGGCTCAGCTAAGGTCACGTACCACTTGCTTGCATTTAAGGAGGAGAAAGGTTTGCAGTTTTATATTTTCTCTTATTTATTAATATGTGAAAAGCTCCCAGTTTTTTATGAACCCCAGCAGTTGTTGGCGTGAGAGATTAGTTCAGCGATTTGATTAGGTGAACCCCATAGCACATTAAATTAGAATCCTAGACACTAAAGCCCCAAATCTAATTTCACCCTAGTTTATAAGGTTCTCTTGAAAATTCTATTATCCTAATGCATACCTCTAATTCTCTAACTCCTATAAGGAACAGTAAATCCTACCAAATGCGAAGTCAAAAATATCCTCAATTGCCAACGTGGAATGTTTAAGTTTTATATTTACTGGATCTCTGAGATTAGGTGCAGAGATCTAATCTAATATTTCCTGAGGGGCACCTGGGGGCTCAGTTGGTTGAGCATCTGGGTCTTGGTTTCCACTCATATCATGATCTCAGGATCAAGGGATTGAACCCTGCATTGGGCTCCAGGCTCAGCACACAGTCTGCTTGTCCCTCTCCCTCTGCTCCTCCCCCTGCTCATTATCTCTCTCTCTCTCTCCCCCTCAAATAAATAAAATCGCTAATATTTCCTGAAATTGCAGTACTTGTAAATTGTGGCAAAATTCTTGCTCTAACCATGAGTAATGCTAAATAAAGATTTTGCTTGGGCCACTAATTTTACCTAAATAATAAATCCACTTGCTTGTAATTGGGGCAAGTTCTTAAAAACCCAATTAATATATGATTCAGAAAGCCAGACAAAAGAAAGAAAAAGAACAGTAAAGGCAAGGAAAGGCATTCTGTTTCTCTATAGGTATAGCCAGGAGTGATTTCTGGTCTTAGTATAGACATTTTCAAAAGATAATGCCAAATTATCTTCCAAGTCGGCTATACTGATTTTCAGCCCCTGCTGATACTCCTTGTCCATACTTGCTGTTTTCTGACTTTTCAGTGTCCATCTGATGAAGGTAACCTGATCTGTCACTCCACTTGTAGGATGCATTGCCCTATTAGGAGTGAGACTGCCCATCCTTTCATGTCTAGGGGCCACTGGGTGATTTTATTCTGTGAAATACTGTTCATGTCATCTGCTCTTCTTTTCAGTTTTCTTTTCCGTACTAATTTTAAGAGTTCTTTATAAATCCTGGATATTGATCCATTGTTAGTTGTATATATTACAAATATATTCTCTTTGCACCCTGATTTTTCTCCTTTCCTTTTTCCTCCCTTCCTCCCTTGTTACTCTTACCCCCAATATATCTAAGGGTTTGGAACAAGAGGTGGATCTATCCATATCATCTCAACCCATCACATCAGACAAATTCCTGGTAGACTCTGCCTCTTAAATTTTCCCGTTCCTAGCATTCGAGGCAGTTTTTCCTAGAGAACTTTTTGAAAAATAGACAACTCACTTGACATGTGAGTTATCCATTTTCATTTTTAAATTGTGGAAGTAAAATAATTTTTATTTTTCCCACTGAGTAGCATTTGGAATTAAACCAATTTCTAATATTCCTCTATAATCTTAACTGACTGAACACAATTTATGGGTAATTACATCATTTATGGGCAACTTGACAGCTGCTACAATGCTCAGAAAATGTTAACATTTGTTAGAATTATTTGCCTAAATGGCATTCCGAGAGTCAAAATTTTCATTTTGTTTCTAGTTTTTCTTTCCCCAAAGCTCTTAATTCTGCATGAACTATAACATTAAATCTACAAAGATTCTTGTTTTCACTTCTAAGGCTATATCTAAACTCTGTTTCAGTGGATTATAAATTCTCTAAGGAGAGAGACCCTGTTGATTTTGCTCACTAATATATTCTTTGTCTTGGGCCACCATACCTGGCACACGGTAGCTTGTTTTTATAAAATAGTTGCCTAATGAATTATGTGAATTATAGATCCACAAAAATTTGGCCATATATCTTTAAGAATCTAAAACTGTTCACAGGCTGTGGACCCATAAATCTGCTTCAAGGCATGCATTCTAAGAAAGAACTCTGATCAATGCAGGCAGATTTATATACAAGGATGTTCGTGCAGTCACTATTGATAAGTAACTTTGGAAACATAAATGTGAAATGTTCAACAGTAATGAATTTGTTGAAATAGTTATGGGACATCCACAAAAGAATGTCATGATGTCATTAAAACTCATGTTTTCAAAGATTATCAAAAACACAGAACAGTGTTAAGTTAGTAACATGGAACACAGAACTGAATATGCACTGTGATCTTAATTTTGGTGTATGATATGCAGGCATTGAGAAAACTGGAAAGAAATACAGCAGTATTTTTCAGTACCTGTCTTTGGGTGATGGGATGGGAATCACCAGTTAAGTAGGACTACTGCAGTAGACTGGAAACACCATACAATTAGTACCAAGGTTTTTCTTAGCTTAGGAGTTTAGCACTGCACTTGTGAACTGTGGTATTCAACAATTAGAAAATGCACTTTAAAAAAACAGTAAAAAGTCTTAATCCTTTATAGTCCATTGTCAACTTATCATTGATCATGTCTTCTAAAATTTCATTTATCATCATATATTTCTGCGAGCAGACAGGTGGCTGGTGGGCCACACGAGCCACATCCCCCACAGGCATTCTGGGGCCTGGAGATGGCGGAAGCTCAGAGGCACGTAACACATACTTGGCCAGCCTTTGATCGCCTGCGGTCTGCCACAACAAAGTGTTTTTGTGGAATTTATGCCTCAGTTGTGTGAAATGAACTCAACATGCAGAGTGTGTGAGTCTTTGGTTTGAAATATATTTCCATTCACTTCTGGTGGGAGGTTGTCAAACACAAGGCACTAAGCATGCTGAGCTCTGCAATGGCTTCCATAAATTATCTATGGTGATTGCATTTTGGCTACTTAAGGATGACTGGGAGATTTGGAACATATGTTTTCATTAAGAAATATTCTGATCTTGTCATATTACCCAGCTGACTGCTGTTGAACAAGAAATGCAGCAAGACTGGGAGGCAAACCAAAGGAAGCCTTTCATCTGGGGCCCGAGAATTGCACTTTGGGAGACACAGAAGAGCAGGAATCAAAAATTTGTTCCAGAAGCAGGGAGAGAAGAGGCGGGCTTATAAAGGCAAAGAGGAGACTCCCAGTAAAGCCACGTAAGTTTTTTGTCAAGAATCGTGATTGGTGTCGACAAGCTGAAGCTATTCTTATCTCCACGTGGTTGGTTGCTAAGAGCTATCACTAAGCAAAGAGTCGGTTTCTAAGTAGAAGAAAAGATCATCTCTTGCCACACGGCAGCACTGCTGGAGCTGCGGGGGCTTGTGGTTTGGCAGCGACCTATATTTTCAAGTTCATCTTTCGGGTGGGGCTCTGCATAAGCGCTGCTTCCTTAATGGCTCCATCTTAAATCGCTCTCTTAGCAATACTGACTCCATTTGGATGTTTCTTTCACACAACTAAGATCTGATCCTGGGTGGAAAGTGTGTGACTCTCAGTGGCAGCTAGTTGTGGGGTCTGCTTCTTCATGCCTTCCTGGGCTTTGCAGTTAGAGATCACCCGTCCTCCTGGCAGCAATGATGAGGAACTTTGGCAAAGTAGGAAATGTATTCCGGTTTCCTCAATAGAGGGGGTCCGAATGAAGTCCAGTGACTCTCAGACAAGATCTAAAATTCCTATAGCTACCCAGGAAGGAGGAAATCCTCCTTCAGGGACCAGAGCCAAGTGTGGATGTAGCAGCAGAAGCAGAGGGGCCCTGAGACCACACTGGGCAGGAGCTGCACCCTGCTCTGGCCGAAGTGGTGGTCGCGGTGAGTCCTCTCGGAAGCTAGAACATGAGGCACACAGAAGGCTCTAAGCCAAGCCCCCGTTCCTCCGCCAGACCCAAGGTAGGAGAAGCGAGATCCATACTTCCACAGAGCACTGATCTGCCTCTGTCTTCCCATTCCTTTCCTTCATTGAAGCCTTTGTGTGGTTTTAGTTACCTGTCCAGGCCCCGTGCTCCCCTGCCTGAGGTAAGCCGAGCCTTTGGACCAGGGAAACATTGAGAGCAACACAGCCAGGGGGAAACCCAGACAGTGTTTCCAGGGCAGGCACTGGATCTGTAGGGTCACCAGGCTTCAGGAACCCCAACACCAAGGACGAACAGAAATCAGAACCCCTCATTCATTCTCTAAACATCACATAAGCTTCCTGGGTCTTTGTTCAACTCCAAGGAGATGCGGTAGCCATAGCCGAGATGGAGAATGAGACCCCACCAGCCGGACAGGATGGGGGCTGGGAATCCGTTAAGTCCACTTCTTTTTATCAATTTTCTGTGACATTGCTTTCGCAATCCAATTTGTGGTTTAAAATTCATACCCACGACCCTCACAACTGCTAGAGTGGTAGGGAGTGTGGTCTTTCAGCACTGATAACAGAGTCTGGCTTCCCAACAGATGTCAGGGAAAAAACCCAAATCATATCAACAAATATTTGATCCCAACAAGGCAAGAAGCCTTTTGTCTTCCAGCACATGACAGCAAAGTGCTGATCTTATCACCGGCAAAATACCTTCTGTCACTGTCAGCTGCCTCCATTTTCTGTCGCCCCTAAATGCCACCCATGGTTATATATATTCTCCCAAGTAGGCCCCTCTTTACATAATTAACAACCTTCACCACTGGTTAATGGATGAGGAAAAAGCTCTCTAAGGAGCTGATCTTAATTTATCCCCTGTCTCCTACAGGAAGACACGTGCTTCTGTGCCAAAAGTAGACATGACACGATGGGGAATTTACACATGGCCTTCATGCGGTAATTTACTGGCAAACTTGGGTATATATTATTGTAAACTGCTGCATCCCATGTGATTAGAAGATTAAGAAGGAGGGAGTGAATTGCAAATCTTGTCAGTCCAACTGTTTTCTTCCTTGATAACATTTGTGTTATTACACTGCGTGATGAAAGATTGTAATTGGCTGTTGACACTGATTGAAGGAAGGAGACGGTTTTTGTTTTGTTTTAAAAGGGAGAATTAATTAGCTTGTGAGGGAGGTAACAAGATTCAAATCTGCGGCTCTCCTCGCAGCTGCAAAACAGAAGTGAACTGTCAAAGAGTGTTTCCATCTCTTTCTTCCCCACCTGTTTTTCTCCCTTTGATGACATCTTTTCCTAGATTTAACACATTCAAAATGTGCCCACCAAAGAGAGAGAGTGGGGGGCGGGGATGGGGAACCTTCAAGAGAAAAAAAGAAAACGCAGCTTTTGCGATTCACACCAGAAATCCTGTGAATGTGTGTGTTCATTTGCCTGTGTCTAAGCAGTGTGCGGAGATGCCGGAGACAGATGGACTGAGCCAGGCCAACTCCGTCACTCAAGTCGGCCTCCCCTCCCCTCCCCCCCTCCCCCCTGCCGCCCGGAACCAACACCTGAGATGGGTCTCTTGTGCGGCAGCCAGAAGGAAAGCTCGGAGGTAAGTAGACACATCCTGGTTCAGCCTCGAGGTTTTGGAGGAGCGGTTTAAAACCTGCGGTCCTACTGGGTGTTGTACATAAACAATGAATCTTGGAACACTGCATCAAAACTAAGGATGTATTCTATGGTGACTAACATAACACAATAAAAAATAACAACAAAACATAAAACCCGTGGTCCTGCAAGATGCTGTTTCTGCTGGAACCAGTGACCTATACATGGTCCCTTTCTACCCCCAGAGAGAGAAAACAGGACCAAGAATTGGGATGGATGTGAAGTGGATTCACACCCTCACCCTCACAAAGCCCACTTGCAAAATGTTTGTTTCTTGTGTCGCACAACTTAAGAGCTGCTGGTCTAGGAGTCTGAGATTCCAAGGGAGAGACGCTTTGTACCATGGGATGCAACAAAGCTTCAGGTGGGGAAGAAGTTGGGATGGCCACCTGGTCGTTTTGGCTTCTCACGTCACTGGAGCAACAGGCAAAGTAAAGGACCGCGGCCACCGTTTGGGGGGAATTTGGCTCCTGATTATGAAGGGGAGACAAGAGTCTGGCCATACTGGGAGGAGAAGAAATGTTTGCAAGGCAGGGCACTCTCTCGGGACGCTTCCTGGTACTGAAGTGTCCAGAGGTTCAGGTTAATGGAGGACAACACCACCGGTACAGCAAGGACTTCAGGATTGAAGGTCTGGGTCATCCCACAAGCTAAAGACCCTTGAGCAGCCGAGGAGCAGGCAGATGGCAGAGGGAATGGAAGGGAATTATAAACGCCAAATCTGGCCTCATGAACAGCTGTGAAAATGAAGACCGTCACGAGCCTGCCTCTTTTCTTCCTTGCATTGTTATGAATATATTAGTAACATTAGCAAATTACTTTTATGATCAGTGACCGATCCCCCCCCCTCTTCATTTTACATAAGACATGGGATGGTTGCCTTAACTTCTAGTTTCAGGCTCCAGGACCTCAAAGGGAATTGCAGCTGCCCTGGCTGGGGCGTTCGGATGAGAGGTGGACATCCTATTCGGCAGAAGCCTGCTGCTTCACTTCACTGCTTGTGTGGACGTTAAATATTGTTGTTCAGTAGTGCAGCCTCGGGGCTGACGCTGCTGGGTTGCCCCTCTAATTCCCATCTCCGCCTCTGTACCGGAGGGCAGGGGAGTCTTGGAATCTACATTTCCCAGAATATTTGCCAGCAGTGTTGGGGGATAGATTCTCCAACGGCATGTACTGGTGTGATGTGGAAGGCAGAAATGAGAGGCATATAACCGGCCCCCCGGCAACAGCAGGCACACAGGCGGCTCCTGCAGGCATGCCATTGTTTAGAAGCTTCCATTGCTTTCGTTGAGGACTTTGCGGGACTGAAGGAACCTCTGTGTGCCTACCTCCTGTGAAAAATAAGCCATCAGGTTAAGTTACTGTGGCTTCGGTCTCTATGACAGGCAGTTAATCCTGATAATATTTGTAGAAAAAGGATGACAGTCGGGTTTTCATTTTCTGATAAAATTACATATGCAAACATATCTGCAGAGACCACTGTTTTCTAGAATCTAAATGTGAGCAATACTGTAACATTGATTCTTGTGTGAAAGGGGGTTATTAGACAATCCAGTGGATAATGGATAGTGCATTAAACTGCATTTGTGCCACAGATAGTGAATCGTTGAAAACGAAAGCTCTTGTAATGATCCTTGTGTAATGGTTGAAGGTCTATTATCAAAGTATAATTCAGGGATGGCATGTATCCAGGTAGATGAGATATCAGAATTTAAATGCTTTCGGAGACAGGACGTGGAGAAACTAGAAGAATGGTTAATGCATACATTAAATATTCTGTAAATTATAGCTGCTTAAGCAAATTGTTGATAAAGGCTTTGTGATTTAACTTCCCAAGTTTCCATACTGCGTATTTGATATTATTGATTAACCTGAAAGCAATGTGATTCAGATACAAGGTAATGTGAACATTTAAGAACCAGAACCATTTCAGAGGGCTGTTTTGCTACTGACTTTCTGGTTTTTCTTTTCTTGCTTGCATTACAGATCATAAGTTCTCAAAGGAAAGGTAGAGAATAAGATCTGAATTTGAAGACAAACGTTAACATCACAGCAAGAAAACCAACTCAAGAAAAATTGCTGATTTTTAGCATAGAGATCTATACCAACTGGACTCTTACCAAGAGTTAAGAGCTGGCATAGTGCTGTGATTAAGAGATTCTGGAATCAGTCTTCATGGGTTCAAATCCCAGTCCTACACTTAAAATTAACTGAGGCATTAGCTCCTCTGTGCCTCAGTTTCCTTATCTGTGAAACTGGGATAATTTTCTAACTTCTACGATTTGTCACGAGGATTAGGCGGAGCAAAGTGCCTCACACATGGTAGATATATGTATTCTATTAGTACCATGTCACTCCATTTAATTGCCGGAACGCAATCCCTGCTTGCAACCATGTTAAAGACGCTGGGAAATTGACACAGATGTGTGGCCTTCATGAAAGGAATATGTTCATGCAGTTAACTTCATTTGAAGCTATTACAGGAAATAATAAAACTCCAATCATTATCATCAGAAGCTCCCTTAGCTTCAGAACGCATCTGTGTACGAGTCGAGTGCAATAATGAAGCCAGATGCTAAATTCTTGACATGCTGATTAAGAAACAATCAGACACGAACATAACTTAATTTTAATGATGGGATGATTTTATTAAGTTAATTTGCAGATCAAGAACATCACTGAAAAGCTGTGACTATTAACAAATATTTGTCTGGCCAGATGGGCTTTCTTTTTCCTTTAGGAAGTTTTGACATTAATACACACTCAGTTCATCGATCTGTGCTTTTTTGATGGTTGCCTGAATGCCGCACAGAAGACAGAGACAAGGAAATTGGATCTTTTCTGACATCCCCCTATGTGCTTGAGCCCTTGTGAATGAGAGAAATCTCAGACGGAGACACTGCTGTGTTCTCTGCAATTACACTTCGCTGCTGGCCCTGGGATCACAGGCTCGCCTGTAGAAGACGGCTCCGCGGGTGAGATACACAATTTGCTAAGGTGTTGAACTAAGCCATGATTTAGTCTCCCAGAGGGTTCTTTCCTTTTTATAGGCTTGCAGTTCATCCCATTTTAGAACCCCCCTCCTCTATGCCTGTATGACTTGAGCATGTATGGGTTTCAGAGGCAGCCAAAGCCAGTCCAGCATTGCATCTGAGGCTCAGGGCCAGTTGGGAACATCAGGGCCTGTCCCTCTGATAAGGCGGTGCTATGATTTTTAAGGAGACCAATTTTAATCATGCTCTATTTAAGGCAAAATCTCCCATTTGTTTTTTCTTTCAGTGTTCCGGATGGAGGGGTTACTGAATAACATTAAAAATAGATTAGGTGTGGCCAACTGCTTGGAAAGATGCTTTCAGGGTAAGATTTATTTAAAAGCAAACAGATTGGAGATAAAGAGAACTGGCCATTGCTTTAACAGGGACACATTGATTTTTGTAATGCTGCAAAGAGGATTTGAGAGAGTGGCTACGGCAACTTACTGCCATGAGCCTCTAAAAGCTCCAAAAGTAGACTGATCTTCCTTAAACTTCTAGAGTAGAAGCATACCTATAGCCCGAGAGGTGCTTTATGATTGATCCAGCTGCCAGGCATTAAGAAGACAGGCTGCTTGCAACCGTTTGCAGTAAAATGTACCACCGCCACTACTCCAGGCAAAAATTGAGAGCTACCGAAACAGCACACGAGCACTTGAAAGGTAACGGTGATGGGAAACACCTGCAAGAAATTTATCACTTTTATTAAGAAACAATGTACAAATTCAAGAGAAAAACCAGGTGTTTCATCAGTTGTTTCAGAACGCAGAAAATTACTCTTTATAAGAAATCATGGTAAAAAGACCCATTCAGTGTGGCAAAACAGTTTATTCTACAAAATTTCCCTTTCCTCCTTAACTCTGCTCAAATAACTCAGAAGGCTGGAAGCCAGTGTTGGATAGTCACAGGCTCAAAACCCGAATGTGAGCTAATGTATCTTAGCTGTTCTACACACCCTACGGCTTCCCAGCCTTCTCCTCCCCGGGTCTTTGATCTTAAAGCACGATCCTCAATGAAGAGCTAAGGGGCTGGGTAAATCAAATCCCGGCTGTCCCTTCCCACCCTTCCTCCACGTAACTGGTTCAGAAATCCCACTTTCAAAACCATCCCCTCTTGGGGAGGATGACGCCATTCCCTGGATGAGAGTAACTAGCACAGAAATGCCTTGTGAGTGCAAATGAGGCACAGAGTGCCGGCTCACAACCCGTGCTGCTCTCCTTGGTTCCCGGGCATCTTCTCACATCTCAAAAGATATAAATAATTCAATAGGCCAACAGATTATTACAGCCTTTTTTGGTTAAAAGGTATGGACCTGATTTCATTTAAAAGCCCAAGCTTCCCCTCCCCCAGATGTCTGGGACCCTTGCAGCCTGCCTTACTTGATTCAAATTCAGGATCATCGGTAGAATGCTTAGCAATTTAAGGAGGTAGAGCTCAGGGGAGGTGGAGCAACTCGGTACTAAGAGGAGACAGACAGACATTGAGCTCCAGGCATCAGCCAATACCAGCTCGAAAGAGGTAAGCTCCACCCCGGGCAGCCTGCTTAAGAAGTGGAGAATCTTTAATGCTATCCTGAGAGGCATCTCTCTGCACCAAGCATCAAATGACACAAGGTGCTAAATACAGAAGGCTCTTCCCCACCCCAGTGCCCACCGAGACTAGCCAGCACTCCCTTGTGTATGTCGTCTATTCCTTCTTAGAAACGATAGAAATCTTATAAATGAGTCTCAGAAGGGTTTCTTCTTATTTGCTTTCTTGCTAACCAGCTAATGAAGAGAAGAAATAGATATCAGGAGCCAATGAAAAGTTTCTCTGAAACTTGATGGATTAAGAAATCTTGGCAAGCGTTCACTTAGTTCCTTAACACCAAGTCAGACACGAGACTGCGGCTGGTGCTACAGAACAGAGAGAGATGGGATCCCTGGTCCCTCTCTCCTCTGCAGGGTCTACTGTCAGGAAGCTGCTGGAAAGAGAAAGCACACTACGAAGTCTCCACCCTCGCTCTGTTCGTACCGAACGTATCCCAACGCTCATCTAGCTTCTACTTACAAATATTGTTTATACTCATTCTCAAATGTCACTTCAATCAGTAATAATATGTTAATGGATTTTATCTACATTGATAGTTGTTTCAACCTGAGAATGAAGCGTCATAGGTAAGATCTACTCCTATTTTTCCGAATAGAGCTCTTGAGACCAAAATGCTTTGTTTATCTAAGGGCAGAGTTACCCATAATCCTATTTACTCCAAGCTGAAGAGAAACAAGCTACACCAAATGTAGGATCTTGATTTCTGATCCCTTTGATAGGGATCTTCTCACTGTGTATTTGTGCATCTGCCCTGGTCTTTGCCATGTTTCCCTGCAGGGCCCAGGGCCAGGCCCCATAATGTACTACAGCGGCATACTCATTATCTTGAATTGAAGCTACTTCGGGAACCACATGTGCAAGGACGCTCAGACCCTCCTCTGTTCTCCTGAAAGCAGAAAATAAATCTCCCATATGAAAGGTACTCTCTCTACACTAAGAACTAAGAAGACATCCTTACTATTGGAAAAGGGACTTTAAAGCCGAGAAAGCTGTAGAAACAAACCTTATTCCTTTTTTACTAATATACTACCTCAACCCAAATTCCACTAAGAATTCCCTACTAAAGCTCCCAAATATCTATTTTCTTTCTCCTGTCCATTTCTCACAGATTTATTGTCTCTTTGTCTAAATTGTATAAAAACTGCCTGCCTTGCTCATTTATTTCTCAGTTTCATTATTGGGTCTCTGTGTGTACAAAATAAAATGGTGATTTTTCTCCTCTTAATCTGTCTCATGTCAATTTCTTAGTCCAGCTAGAAGAATCTTGGGCAGAAGAAGAAAATATCTTCCTTCTCTTCAACTGGCATCGTTGGCTGCATAAACTTCCACTGGATACCTGGCAAGAAGATTCTGCAGCTTTGAGATCTTAGGACATCTGATAGAGAGCTGGCAGAAGGTAAGATTTCCTAGCCCATCAGCCTCCCAGAATCTGTCTACAGAGTTCAATGGGATGAGAGGGGTGAGAACCTTTATTTCTCTTTCTAAATTTAGCTTAGCAGGAGAAAATATCGTGGAACTAGTTCCTCGGGCTTAGCTACTCGTCATAAAATTTGGGGGAGGTACTCTTGGTTTTACTGACCCATTTGTTGTGTCACCTTTTTTTTAATCAATATACTGTCTTTGTCTCATTTGGGTATGAGGGTAATGCTGGCCTTCTAAAATGAATTCAGAAGCTTTCCTTCCTCTTTCTTTTTTGGAATAGTTTGAGGAAAACAGGAATTAACTCTTCTGTATTTACTTACTTTACTTTTTAGGAGTCATTTATTTATTTTAGAGAGAGAGAGAGAGAGTGGGAGGGAGAGAAACAGACTCCCCCTGAGGGGGGAGCCTGCCACAGAGCTTGACCTTACAACACCAAGATGATGATCTAAGCTGAAACAAGAGTTGGATGGTTAATCAACTGAGCCACTGAGGCATCCCTTAACTCTTCTTTAAAAGTTTGACAGAATTCATCTGTGAAGCCATCAGTTACTAGACTTCTGATAATGTTTTGATTACCCATTCAATTTTATTACTAGTAATTGGTCTGTTTAGATTTTTTATTTCTTCCTGATTCACTTTTGGGAGCCTGTATAGTTCTAGGAATTAATTCACTTCTTCTAGATTGCCCAATTTGTTGGCATATATTTTTTGTAGCCTCTTAGAATCCTTTGTCATTCTGTGATATCAGTTGTTACACTTCACTTCTGATTTTAATTTCAGTCCTTTTTTTCTTATCAATTTATTTTCTCAAAGAATCAGCTCTTGGTTTCCTTGGTCTTTTTTTTAACTCTCAGTTTCACTTTATTTCTACTCCGATTTTTATCATTTCCCTCCTTCCAATAACCTTGGGCTTTCTTGATGTTCTTTTTCTAGTTCCTTTACATGTTAAGTTAGATTATTTGAAAATTTTCTCATTTCTTGAGGTAGGCCTCTAATGCTATAAACTTCCCTCTTGGAAGTGTTTTGTGTCCTGAAGCTTTTGGACTGTTGTTTTCATTTGTCTTCATTTTTTCTTTTATTTTTGATTTCTTCATTGACCCACTGGTTAGTTAGTAACATGTTTAGGCTCCCTTTGCTTATGTTTTTGGTGGTTTTTTTTTTTTCTCCATTCTGGTAATTTCTAGTTTCATACTACTGTGGTAAGAAAGATGCTTGGTAGCATTTCAGTCTTCTTAAATTTACTGAGACTTGTTTGGTGGCCCAACACGCGATCCATCCTGGAGAATGTTTTATGTGTGCTTAAAAAGAATGTGTATTCTGTTGTTTTTGGATTAAACGTTCTATATATATATATATATATATATACACACACCTGTAAAACCCATCAGAGCCACTGTTTACTTATTTTCTGTCTGGATGATCTATCTATTGATGCAAGTGAGATATTAAAGTCCCCTCTTATTATTGTCAATTTCTCCTTCTGTTAATATTTCCCTTATGTGTTTAGGTGCTCCAATGGTAGGTGAATATTTGTGATTGTTATATCCTCTTATTAGATTGATCCCATTATCATCATATAATGGCCTTGTTTTAAAATCTATTTTGTGTAAGTATTTCTACCCTGGTATTTTTCCTTTCATTTGCATGAAATCTTTTTTTTCCATCTCTTCACTTTCACTCCGTAAGTGGTCTAAAGTTAAGTCTCTTGTAGGCAGCATATAGATGGGTCTGGTTGTTTTATCCTGTTACCCTATGTCTTTTGTTTTTAAGATTTTATTCACTTATTTGAGAAAGCGTGCAAGTGGGGGGAGGAGCAGACAGGGAAGGAGAGAGACAAACAGACTTTGTGCGGACCCCCGAGACCATGACCTGAGCTGAAGGCAGAGGCTTAAGCAACTGAGCTACCCAGGTGCCCCCTTTTAATTTTTTCTAAAGATTTTATTCATTTATGAGAGAGGAAGAGAGAACCGTATGTCTTTTGATTAGAGCATTTACTAATAAGTATTTATTAGTGCAATTCTGTTCATTATTTTCTGGTTATAGTTTTCTTTCCTTGTAATTGATAACTTTCTTTAGTGTTATGCTTGGCTTCCTTTTTGTGTATCTATTATAGATTTCTGATTTGTGATTATGTAAGATCCTAAAGTACATAAGTCTGTATTGCTGATTGTTGCTCAAGTTCAAACACATTCTAAAAGAGCTTCAGTTTTACACCCCCTTCACTTTATGTATATATTTTACATCTTTTTGAGTCCTTTAGATATAATTTAACTATTTATTATTTTTAAGTCTTAATCTTCATATTAGCTTCATGATTGATATACTACTTTGTATATTTGCTCTTACTTGTGAAATTTTTTTCCTTTTCCTAATTTTCTTCTAATTATGGGCTTTTCTTTTCCACTTAAAGAATTCCCTTTAACATTTCTTGTTAAGGCCAGTTGAGAGGTGATAAACTCCTTTACCTTTGAGAAATTTCTTCTCCCTCCAACTCTGAATGACCATCTTGCTTCATAAAGAACTCTTGGTTATAGGTTTTTTCTTTTCAGTGCTTTGAATGTGTCATGCCTCTCCTTTCTGGCCTGCAAAATTTCTGAAAAATCATACAGCTTTATGGGGGTTTCCTTATACATACCTCGTTGCTTCTCACTGGCTCCTTTTAAGATTCTCTATCTTTAACCTTTGACATTTTAATTATGTGTCCTGTTGTGGACCTCCCTTGGTTCATCTTGTTTGGGGCTCTCTGTGCCCCCTGGACCTGGGTGTGTTTCCTTCCCCAGGTTAGGTAAGTTTTCTGCCCTTTTCTCTTTCTCTCTCCTTTCTGGGAGCCCTATAATGTGAATGTCAAGGTGCTTGATGTTGTCCCAGAGATCTCTTAACCTATGCACAATAAAATTTCTTTTGCTCTTCAGGTTGGGTGCCTTCCACCAGCTGGTCTTCCATATCACTGATCCATTCCTCAGCATCCTCTAATTTGCTGATGATTCTTTCTAGTGTAGTTTTCATTTGTTACAATATTCTTTCACTCTGATTGGCTCTTTTTTATATTTTTTCTTTGTTGAAGTTCTGAGTTCATCCACTCTTGTGTCTACCAGGTAGACTGGTGATCTCCATTTCATTTGGTTCTTTTCCTGAAGTTTTGTGCTTTTCTTTAGAGCACATTCTTCATTTTGTTTGTGTTTATTTCCATGAAATAGGTATAACAGCTACTTCCTTTCTAAACTTGAAGAAATTGCCTGGTGCAAGGATGTCTGGTGTAGACTGTGGGCCTGGCCAGAGCTGTAGCAGGTGTGAGGGCTGGGGATCCCAGGGCTCTGCCGAGAGCACTCTACCAGGACAGCTGAAGCTGAACATAAAGGCCAGCTGGGGGATCCAGGGCTTTTTCTGCAGGGGACATCCTGGTAAGACAGCGGGAGCCACAGGAAGCCTGGCAGAAAGTCCCACAGCAGTATGTGCAGGGGGTGTCCAGGCAAGTCATCTGGAGTGTCCCAAGATGCTTTGCCCCTGTGTCACCTTGGTGATACAGCTGGAGCTGCAGTCAATGCTGTCCAGGTCTACCCGGTGTGTGCTGGGGCCCCAGGCCAGCCCGGAGCCTATCTAACTCCGCACCATCAAGGTGGAGGAGTGTCAACAGGGACACGCGGCAGCCTCTCCAACCTGAGAGTGTTCCAGCAGGCCCCCTACTGCTTGCTAGAGAGCTAATCCTTTAAGAAGCCATGGTCTAAAAAGGCAACTAGAATACTACTTTCACCCCAGGGCAGATAAATCTGTTCAGTTCCTCAGTTTAGTTTAGAGTGTTGGGGTGGGGGGTTCCCAAGTGTTACCGTGTCTGTCTCTCTGTTCTTTCTGGGGTATATCTTCTGTTGTGCAGAAGCTATCCAGTCAGCCTTCAGAGAAGGGGAGATTAAGGTTTCCCTACTCCGAACTTCACTTAAGAATTCAAATTAAATAGGTTAAAGCTATCCCCAATAAAGGAACCAACTCTGTATACAAGGAAAATGCTTTCAATAAGAGGTATGGGGAATGCAAAGACATTTTTGTTGAGGGAAAACAAATTCTATAAAATCCAAATTCTAAGTCAAATTCTAAAAAAATCAAATTCTATAGTCTAATCATCACAATCTAACTGAAACATTCCAGGGGCACATGGATATTTGGTCTCCTATATAAAAAGAGTACACTAATTAGGTTTGTTAACTTACATGGGAAGCTCTGTCCAGTGAGTGATACTGAACCCTCAGATTATATTTATGTAGAAATGTTATAAAAAAGTGTATGAAACTCTTACAAATCAGGTATGTCCGAATATGTTACCTTGAAGTGGTGTGTGTCACAGAAATAACTGAACTTCCTTGTCAACTGCATGGTCACGAACTCTAATCAGATCTCTAACCACGGCCACCTTTAAGTCTTTCGTTGTTTCCAGACAGTTATACTCAGATGCTTTTACAAGCCCTCCTTCAAATGTGCTTCATCTGCGCTGAGACTCATGGGAAGAGTAAGTACAGGTTTCTGATAATATTAAGATCATGCAACTGAACGCGGTAAGAGTTAGTTTAAGCAAAACAAGAACATGGCACTGAATAAGTTGAGGATGATTATAATGTTTATGACTTTTTGTTGAAACATTGTTTTTCCAGATTTAAAGAAATTAAGATAATGGTAACTTACAGCAATTTGATAAAATATACCTCTGAATAAAACATTTACCTTCTACCTGATCCCTTCAGAACTCAAAAACTCCTAGTATTTTTATATTTTCATAATATATTCACTTGCGTAAGTTCAGTAAGAGTAAAGGACACAACTGGAAACACTGGTTATATTACCGGGGTTCTGACTGGAATGCCTAGTTGAGGGAGACCTGCATAAACTCAGGTATTACCAGAGAGCTTAAGGAACTAAGGTGGACTATAGGGAACCCTCTGAAAAAACAGCCTAATATCTCGCTGACAGAGTTCCCAGCAGACTTACCATGTGAAGAGGGAAGGTCACTTCCTGGCAGGGGCAAGAACCTTGGGATACTTTTGGGACCTTGAGAAAGAATGAATCCAAATCTCTAGGTGTTACAGTTGAAGTCTGTGGCAAGTATTTGACTTGGCTTCTAACCTTGAAAGGCTGTAAAGTTCAGTCTGGAGAGTCCTTATAAAAAGAGCCTAAAAGATCAATCACAATTCTTGCTGCACTTAGACCAAATTTTAAAAAACTAGACTTCTTTTGCAAACCAGTTAGTCTCTATTGGGCTATCTTTGGTAAAAATGAGTGTGATTATAAAGAGAAGAACTGTTTCAATAACATACCTTTGTGAATACTGTATTCAAATACAGCTCATTATAAACTCGACAAGGTCCTGATTTCTTCTGGTTTTCCCCAGGGCCTGGCTACACTTCTCCCAACTAACATTTTTTGGGTATTTTTTTTCCCCCATCCTTTTTACTTGGAACAACTTGATAACCAAAAACTGCCCTTTCTCCTGAAGCCCTGCAAACTAAACGTCAGAGAAATCACAACACCTCCTATGTAGACAATCTCCATGCCCACTGCTCGATGGGCTACTCAATATGATCGCCATAAAACTCAATTTACAAACCCAGAAAATACATCAGATTGCCACTGCCCGTCATCCAGAAATCCACTTGACTGGCTACACTCTGAAACTGGTTTATAATTTGATCCAGTCATGAACCACTGCTTTTGTTTCCACAGAAATGGCTAACCACTGGACTGAGAATACATCATTGCCTCTTGAAATGAGTTTAACTACCTCCCATCAGAACCCAGACTGGTTCGCTGAAATGGAACAATCTGTCAACTTTCAATGTGTGAGACTTCCACGGACGTTTCAGAGGAGGGAACTGCAGGGGCCACGGGCAGGCCATCCACAGTGCACCACAATGGCATACTCAGGATTTTGAATTGAAACCATGTGGGAAACAACAGGTACAAGGACACGCAGACCCTTCTCTGTGAAAGGTACCCTCCCCGCACTAAGAAAACAGGAAAAAAAAAAAAAAAACCTTTATTTAAAGCCAAGGAAGCTGTAAAAACTAACCTGGTTATATTTTTACTAATCTACTACCAGAGCCCAAATTCCTTACTAAAGCTCCCAAACATCCATTTTCTTTATCCTGTCAATTCCTGACAGGTTTACCATCTAAAAATGTATATTTAAAAAAATGCCTGCTTTGGTCTTTTGTTTAGGTTTTGGTTTCATTATTGGGACTCCGGTGCACAAAATAAAACGGATTTTTTTTTTCTCCTGTTAATCTCTCTCATGGAAATTTAACTCCTAATCCAGCTGGAAGAACCTTGGACAGGAACATTTCTTCCTCCCCTTCACTCTGACACGCCAATTGGTCCACCAGCCCAACAGCTAATTCACTGGCTTGGAATAATTCCTGAGGTTTTCCACCTTCCGTCTCCCTAGGCATCTGGCAGTGCTGAGTGAACTGAGCTCGAGATGGGATGAAAGGGGGAAACAAGAACATTATTTTCCAACTACAGAAGGACAGGGTGGTTAAGAATTTTCAGCCCCAGTTTCAGGTAACAATATTTAAACATTTTTACATTCACCCTCACGTTCATACTTATGGGCCAGCTCTTAACATGCCAAGTATCAATACTTACAACAATGTCTAACAAAATACGTGCTACACAGATATAAATACCTTGTAAAAACCCACAAAAACATCTGAGGGGCCCCAGAGAATAGAGGCATAAACAGATACAAGATTACAGGTGTGGGAAACTATACAAATTTTCAGTGGAAAAGTACACAAGTGAACAGAAAGTGCAGTGAGGACACTGGAGGTGTGGGGCTCAGGAGGGAAACAAAATAAGGCAGAAGGGAGGACGGGTGCTCGAGAAGTGACCTCAAGTTATCAGAATGCTTTAAAAATGTCAGGTAATCTTCCCAGAAGAACAGATTGTGTCTAAATACTTTAAAACTTGATAGACAGTTACCAAGTACATTAATGATTGTTTTAGATGAAAAGGAAAATTAAAAGATCAGGAAAAAAGTCAAAAAATGAAAAAGCATTTATAACGAGAGGACAGAATTGTGGTAAAGGCTATGTAGCTATTACATTAATATAACTAAAATATCCACCACTTTCTCCTATTACTTTATCTATGGCACTGGTCAGGCTGTTAAGTGGGCACACAGGTGTGTGTACACATGTACAACACACACACACACACAGTATACTTTCTGGCTAGTGCCATCTGATCTTTGCTCTAAGGGTAGAGTTTTGGCTGTCTTAAACACCAATCTCTTCTGTAAACAAACTATCTCTGAGGTACACAGTTACATAGTTTTGACCCAGAGAAAGAGGAAAAGCATTTTAATAGACATTTCTCCTTCCATTGCATGGGTCTGGTCCTTTACAAAATGGTTTATTTGCCTATTTCATAAAAGCTGAAATTAGTTTCAACCTGGATTGAAAAAGCAGTTATCCTCTGGAAATAAATGGTCCAAAAACAAGTTGTTAATGGAAGTTCTAGTGTCCATTAGACATATTTTCTTACATCTGGCCACTAGAGCGAAAATCAACTCACAGCATTTCAGACATTCTGTTCTTACACGCGTTCACTTTTTGCTTAAGTGCCGTAATCTGTCCATATATAACCTCTTGTTAATAAAACCAGCAGAGGTGTTCAGACTGAGGAACATGTACTTTCTAAAACCAGAATCTAAAATCTAATAGACTCAGTTAAATGCAGTCTGGTGCACCAACATATTTCAATTACTAAAAATTTTCATCAACATAAAAAGGATGACACTGAGTGAGGACAGCCTGTGAAGACTCCAGATACACAGCAATCCACCAGCCCCTAGGGACACGTTCTTCTATTAAGTGATTTAAAAAAAATAAAAAAAAAAAAGTTATTTTTCAGAGAGAGAGGGAGAGAGAGAGTGAGCAAGCACAGGCAGACAGAGTGGCAGGCAGAGGGAGAGGGAGAAGCAGGCTCCCCGCCGAGCAAGGAGCCCGATGCGGGACTCGATCCCAGGACGCTGGGATCATGACCTGAGCTGAAGGCAGCCGCCCAACCAACTGAGCCACCCAGGCGTCCCTAAAAAAAATAACTTATTTTAAGAGGGTATTTAACACATGCTACTTATAGCACCATCAGTCTGAAGAACTCTACATATTTCAAAGAAAATGCCTTTTGATTCCATGAACGGGTTCACGCCAAATTCAGCATCTTTTAGGGCAGACCAGTGATCAGCACTGGAAAGTTGTCCACATCTAGAGCAACAAATGAGTCTGAAAACGCGTGACTAACATGCAGACGACAATGAGGCGGCTTCAGTTACTCCCCCAGAGCGACCCAAAGGCTCTGGGACTTATCTCAGACCCCATCAGAGACCAGCTGAAGGCAGGCAGCGGAGAACACCTGCCACACCACAGCGTGGGCCAAGCAGATCTGCAGGACCACATCGCGATTTAGGACAGTCTGTGCGCAAAAGAGGGAGGTACTCCTGTGAGGTTAATGGAGGGGGGTGAGTGAAAAATGAGGCAATAAAAGAACATGTCCTTTTCTCCAATATTATTGCAGGAACTACACGCGCACGCGCACACACACCCACACACCCCCCTACACACGCTACGCTGATACTGTTCCTCGTTCTCAAAATCATCCCAGCAAGGAAAGACCACACCTCCGAAATGATTAGCCAAAAGGGGCCTCATGTTTCCACACAGAGCAAAACACGTTACCTCCCACCCACCTGTAAACACCCATCAAGAACACTGAGAGACCTCACAGGAAAGGAAGGAACAAAACACAAACCCCTTCATTTTCGTCGCGACCGGGCCTGATTTATACACCACACCCACCATATACTAGTCTCCTCCTTAGCCTGACTGACCACGACTCTGTCAGCCTGACAGGCAGAGCTCAATCCCTCCGGTTAAGCAGGCTTCCCAGCAGGAAACGCACCCACTGGCCCCAGCCCGGAGCTGTGGCCCTCCGGGGGTCGCCGAGCGCCAGCCGACCCGGCAGCACTATCTCCACTCGGAGCTACAGGGCTTCACGCCAGAAAACGTCTCTCCCAAGTCATACACAACCTTCTTTTCTTATTAACTGTGCCTCAGAGAGACGCTGAAGGTCTGTTCTAAGCAGAGAAAGCAACAGACTTTTGCATAGGAAAAAAAGGAAAAAAGAAAAAAAAAGGCAAGATGTGGGAAAGGATTCCCACCAGCCCTGCTCCAGTGTGACAAGGGCTCGGCTCACAGGGACAAGTGCTGCTTTTCCAGTCCCGGTGTCACCGGTGTCTCAGCTCAGTTGTTTCCTGATGATGATGCATCTGACTGGCTGACGGGGGCATGGGGAGGGGGGTGGGGGGGAGGGGAAAGGTGACAGAAAAAAGGGACGAGGCCACAGAATGATAATGACTGTGTGGCAGAGAATCATCAGAATGGCAACGAGAGACCACCACCGTGTCTGAGACCACGGATCTAAAACTACTAGCGGTGGGGACTCAGAACTCAAACAAGTAACAGTACTAAATGTTTTGGTAAACAAGTAACAAACGCGATGGCTGTTCAAGAGCGGAGAACTGTTCTTGTTTCTACTTCATGGTTGAGGGGTTTCCATTTGGAGTCCACAGACACTGTACAGCCTTAAGAAATCTGAGAAGTCCCTCCTTCTGAGGATTCTCTGGTACATGGTTGGTTCAACACTTCAGCGCTGACGAACGTGGAAGGGTGGCCAGCCCCTCACCAGACCCTGGCACATCACGACCCTGGTCTCTGCTCCGGGCAGGCCTCAGTTCTTCTTGTCCTTCTGAAGCTGGCTTTTTGTGGTTCCTAGGTTGTTCCACACTTCTGTGTACATCAGGGTCCCAATGAAGACAAACAAGGTACCCAGCCAGTGCCACAGAGTGAAAGGGTTCTGGAAGTACAAGATGGAAAAGATGAGGCTGACGAACTTGCGTAGGGTCACGACAAGGGTGACGGTGAGGGAGGCGCACTCCGTGGTGAGAATGAAGACGCCCCGGATGCACACGTACCTGGGGTGGTGGGGTTAAGGTGGTTTCGGTAGACTAGAGAGACAACACCAGGGAGAACATTCTGGCATTGCTCTTGGTTTAAATGCCCATATTCTAAGAACCAGAAGACATGGGTGGGTTATGGCTACTCGGAGGCTCTTCCTCAGTAGAACATCTTACTGAATGAACGTCCTACCCTTCGTCTGTGGATCCTCCCTTGAAGCTGCCTGCAGACCTCCCACTGTTCTCGCTCTGAGTTCCTCACACGGTGTGCGGTGAGGGTCCACTCCCAAGTAGTGACAGAAGGTAGGTAACACTTTCAATAAACGTCAGCAAACCTACTTTATAGGACCCGGGCTCCACCTCTTTGTCCAAAGAAGAACTCTGCCGGCCAATCTACTA
This sequence comes from Mellivora capensis, assembly GCA_004024625.1. Classification (NCBI taxonomy): domain Eukaryota; kingdom Metazoa; phylum Chordata; class Mammalia; order Carnivora; family Mustelidae; genus Mellivora; species Mellivora capensis. The sequence goes on from PISX010000507.1 coordinate 23,908, forward strand.
GGTGACGTCGGAGGAACGAGACCAATCTCGACCTGCTTTGTGGTTCAGACCCTTCATGATTTTATAACATACTTCAGGTTGTTCAAAGGAACCATTTAAAAAATTAGGTCTTAGTTTGAAATTTCTTGCAGAATTTTGTGGCGGCCCGAGACCTATCCTAGGCTCCCAAACAACTCCGGCAGAAATCACAGAGCATTCACGTCCTATCCTATTACTTGGTGATCCACTGATTTCTACACCTCCCCCCAGAGCAGTCCCTTTATGGTGCCCAGTGACTTAGCGACCTGCTGCAGCACTAACCGCCCTCTGGCCCCCCGCGAAGGCACTAACTGGATGGGCATCTCTGTCTCCGCAAGTACGGAAGAGATCAAGGCAGAGACGAAACTCATGTCATGTACCGTTAGAAGAATAAACACTCCCGATCAAAAGACCACGGAGCAGACTTCATGGCAGAGGAGCGCAAAGGATACTGAGTGATGACATTCATGAGGAGGTAGAACCACATGATGGGCACTGTCACACCAATGACCGGAACTTGATACAATTCTGCAAAGACGAAGAGGGGAGACGGTCATAGTTCTGACAGCTGAAAGGAGACCGAATGTAACAGAGACAGCAACACTACTTCCCTTGCAAACAGAAGTGGACCATATGCCACTTTACTTCCCTCGATTCCAGACTATATCGGTCTCAAGAGTCATTACATTGGTTTCTTAAATTATTTATTGCAACTGAAAAATAAACTCTTCACCATCCACCTGACTAGGACCCCACTTTACAAAGAAACACTGCGAGGCACAGAGGAGTTACAAATGACATGCTCTTAACTGACAATCGACCCAAGAGTAAAGACAACCCATAACTAAATGCCATTTGGAAATATATGCAATCCCACTAGTAATCAAAGAATTCAAAACTAAACAGGGTTCTACCATTTTAGACTCTATTAAAACAGCAATTAAAAACGTATAACGTCCTAATCTGGAAAGGCAGTAGCGGAATTGGCAGCAACTCATTTGGTGGTAGTATCAACTGGTGTGTGTGTGTGTGTGTGTGTGTGTGTGTGTTAAATCCATTTCATTGGTGATTCACAGACATGTAACCCTGGGGATAAAAATACATTATATGTTTATAAAAAATAAAAAAATTTAAAAAAATCCATTTCATAATGCTCACATTAAGGGACAACACAAGTAATGACAGTCATTCTTAGGAATTGATCCTCATTAATTCAAAAGAAGAAAAAAGTTCTCCATTGATGGAGTACTATTTATAATGAGGAAAAACCAAATCAATCTCAATGGCTGTGTAAGCCTTAAAGGAACTTTCATTAAATGAAGCAGGACATTTGATGAAAAAAGAATCATGAAGATTATATACACTCACACAAAAAAGAAGGCAAGTGAAAAAGCAAGTATGAAATGTATCCACACAAGGATGACAAGTATATAAAAATGTATCTAAGCAGTGTCTGCAAAGACATTGCTAAAATGAAATTAGCTGACCCCTAAGGCTATAGAACTGTAACTTTTCTTCCTTTAAATACATTCTTATTTTATGAGGCTTGCATAGCAAGTATTTGGGAGGAAATAAAATATTCAAGATCAAAGAGACTAAGGGCATAGTAATTCTCAAACGATCAGTCTTTAAAAATTCCTAAGGTGTTTGGGGGGGGTAGAATTATTCAGTGTAACTTAGGAAATTCTAACAGTGACAGTGAGCTCCCCTTAGTAAAGAAAAGTTACTTTTCTTTTGTAAAACATAAAAAGCTATATACATATATGTGTGTGTATATATATATATATATATATTTAATATAACTGTCTAGACTAGTGGGAAATCCCCATAATATGGTATTCAACTGTCTTTGAAACACTGAAAAGTAACATTATTACTGTTTTGAGATCCACTGTATCAATTTGCTATATACGAGTCAATCAGTAAGGCTCAAAATATTTAGGTGGATATTCAATTCTCGTTACAAATTCAAGGATAGCAGGTTCATCTGAGATAATCTAAGACAAGCCAGAGGAAAAAAGAAAACATACTTAGGGGTGATTTTGAAGAAGTTGAAGGCATACTCTAAAAAAGATTTTATGTAAATACCATCCCTGTGACTTTTAGAAGCAGCATTCTAGTAACTAAATCAAAATCAATCCCAAAGAATCTGATAATATTTTTATGCCAATTGTCCATCGCTATGTGGAAATTCTCAAGGGACCTTAAAAATTATTGTCTCAAAAATGGCTATGTGTCAATTACATCTCTAAAAAAAAAAAAAAAGTCAGAAATGATTGAGTAATTCAGAGCCTTAAAAACTTTCTGACAGGGATGCCTGGGTGACTCAGTGGGTTGAGCCTCTGCCTTCAGCTCAGGTCATAATCTTGGGGTCCTGGGATCGAGTCCCGTATCGGGCACTCTGCTCAGCAGGGAGCCTGCTTCCCCTCCTCTCTCTGCCTGCCTCTCTGCCTTCTTGTGATCTCTCTTTGTCAAATAAATAAATAAAATCTTAAAAACAAAAACAACTTTGACACACTACCTTCATCACACACTTTCTGTGGGTGAATGGGACAGACAACACTGCAGACTCCAACAGAAAGCATTCACAACTTCCTAACGCAGGTTCTGGTGGCAAACGAGTTTACGGGGCACATACTGCCACTCCACAAAATACACCTACCATTTCAGAATATGAGCAACAGAAAGCCTTAATTTTACCCGTTTATTTGTTCCTGTGTGTTCCTTTGTCTGTATAAATACTATGTGTTTTAGCCGATAATGACATCGGATAGGTAATCCCCTTCAAGTTAATCAGCATTTATAGCTAGTTGATGAAACAGTCCCTTTAACAAGGAACAGCTAACTTACCCTGTAGACATCTGAACGAATTTTGCTTATTCCTGCTGCTTTATTTCCTACCCTTTAAGTTGGAAAAAAGCCCCCTCGTGGTTTCCCCTTGCTCCAAGGGAGCTAGGACGGTGTGTGTGAGCGGGTCTGCCTTTGCCTTTGCAGCAAAGGAAGGGCAGGAGCAGACAGAGCTAATAGCTCCCGGGGTTTCTCACGGTCCCACCTCTGCGGGGTGGTACTGCTATTTTTTGGCATTCTCAAAACATCAAACGTTCCACATGCAAACACAAACGCACAAATTCCAAAGCAAAACAGAAAATGTGAAGATACTCTCTTACATCGTTTGCAAATAACTGAGAAGCCCCTGGAAAAGCTGTTGTCACTGCAAGGGCTGACAGACAGCGCGGTATCCCCGGGAGGCGGGGTGGGGCTGGCTCCCCACGGGAGGGGGAGGGATGTGGGTAAGATCGTGAAAAAAGCTGCGGGTCAAGTCCATGATGAAACTGAGAAGAGGCCCCAGAACCTGTCAGGTGATTCTTCTACCAGCTAACCCCACACTCACCAGACTTATTGAACAGATCTGCATGGTCATAAATGTCGGAAGCCAGGAAAATGAAGCCAGGAAGCGGAAGGGCATGCTACGGGAAGAAAGAGCTCGTGTAAGTTTACATACAGACGTACTACAGAATACGCACGGCAGCTTCACCATGACTCTCAGTTTTACAAGCTGACAAGCAGGATCAAGAAAAGCAATTCAGACTCATCCAGGGCTTCGGACCACGTGACACTGTCCAGCAGGCTACTGACCCCAAGCCGCAGCTCTGGCCCTTACGGACTGGAGTCAGAGATCATCACACACCGAACAAAACAATGGAGCCAGCATCCTTCCCTCAGCAAAAGGGAAGCTTAAACTCACAGTCATTCGGCCCGTTATGGGGCAGCTACCCTGTGCCAGGTACTGTTCTAAAAGAAAGACGGGAACCAGAAAGCCTGTTTCCTTATTTTTTAAATTCCCGGCCACACACTCCAGCCCCAGTTAAATATCTCAGCCTGATTGTCTGCAGCTTCAATACAAAAGCTGGCAGTGAGGAACCTCTGAACCCTGAGGCCAGAGGCGTCTCTACCGCCCGGAAACTTGAGGGGCTGTGCCGTGGATGTTCTCTCCATAGGAGAGAGGCTGGAGGAAGAGTTCAGTTAGAGGGGGCGGCTCTGGCTTAGCAGAAGCACAGAGAATTAGCTAATGGAACTCTCCATCAAGTACAGAGCGCTCCCCGGAGGAGGGATGCTCTCACCCTTCTTCCCTCAAATGCTTGCTGGCCTGCCCACGTCTCCCTCTGCGTGGGGTTTTTGGAACTTATTTTCCTGTTCCAAGTTTCCATAGTGGTTTTACTCGATTTCCTCTACAGGAACACTGGGGGTGAAGGTCCTCATCCCCAGACATTGTTCCTGGTTACCGGACATGCTGGGTTCACACTGACTGATCATGAGCGGCTCACGTAGAGCACTGTGGCTCAGAATACACATTCGTAGCCTACTAAAAACAGTTGGTCCTTTAGCTACACCAGAAAAACGCATATTTCATTTGAAATAACAGAGTACGACTCAGTACTTTTTATCTCAGGCTCAAGAAATTGCTTACATTATAAAACAAAGCCTCCTTGGAATGTTTCCCAAATTGTTTGTATAGGGTCTCCTGGAAAATACCCATCCGTGCTGACATCAGAAGTGCAAACGTCAGTGCCCCAATCCCTGAAAACACACAAACCAGGTGATAAGATACTGGATTTGCTCATTTCCACACGTTTTCCTACAGAACCCTGACTGTTCTCCATTTATCACAAGCCAGCTGTAGAACATGTACAAAATTTTTAAAAGTAAAAATCAACCACATTATCACTACCCACTCCTTGATAGTCTGCTCTCTCTCTATATTTATGTATATATTTTATGCTAACATGGGATCATAATGAATATACAAATGTACATCTTGCTTTCTTCACAATCCTTTTTTTGGATTTTTTTTTTTGGGGGGGATTTTCCTTCAAGTCATTCATTAGAATTTTTTCCAAGGTATGAACCAATGGCTCCATGACTTTATCACGTGGCAGGACCATAGTAAAGGTCTTACAACATGAGAATGATTAGATTACTTCCAATTATTTCACCATTGAAATCAATGTATATCCTTGTACATAAATCTTTAAACAAAATGTTGATGATTTCCTTAGGGTACACTTTCCAAAACGAAATTACAGAGTCAGAAGTTGCAGACATTTTTAAAACAGTACATAAATTTTTTCAGAAAGATCGTGTCAATTTCTACCGTAAACAGTTTATACAAAAATGGTTGTCTTACTGCACCTCCGGCAGCAATGAGAATAATCATTTCCTATCTTGCCATTTTAATAGGCCAAAAATAAAAAGGTACTGCATTTTGGTTTCAGTTTGCATCTCTCTAAGAGTACCGAGGCTGAACGTAATCTGATATTAATTTTTCCCCAGGAATTGTATGTTTATATCCTCTGCAAATTTTTCTTATTGGATAAAGTGTTTTCTAACAGTTCATGATGATTTTTTTTTTTTCCCGTGAAGAAGAGCGACCTTCAAGGGATACATTTTCTAAGCCAAGCAGCAGGGAGACTGCAGTTCTTTCATTGCTATTTCTCTTCGGCTTACTCTCACTGTTCCTGCTGTCACCGGCTGCGCCTGGAAAGAGTTTCACCTCCGTATCCGACAACACGAGGCCAAAGCTCTATGGGAGTGGCCTAGTGAATTCCACAAAGAGATACTCATATTTTTACAAGTTCCCCAGGAGACTCTGATGACCAGTCGGGTTTGGGAACACTCATTATGGAAGAGCTAACTTATGAAGAAAATGAATCTCCGATTTAGGAACGAGCACCTTGGAAACTGGCTGCTTCTACTCAGGAGACAGGCCAAGAAGAAACGGAGAACTACACCCTCGCTGAGAGACAGTGACAAGCAAACGGATGTGCGCTTTTCATTCCACACCAACGGCAGCCACGGGAATCGTGGAACTAAGCTGTAGAATACATTACCCTGAACACGGACATTCTCTTTTTTCATGTTCTGAACACCGAAGGTCAGACACGGGTGATCCCAGGTGCCCCTCTCTTCTGAGGCATAATCTGTTTTGCCAAAGCTTCTTGCCAAGAAACCTGTCCCTTGGGAGAAAACTCAGCCAACTTCAGAGGCAGTTAGCTTTACTGTAATCGCTGTACTTGCCTAGCAGCCACCTTAGAAATGCCTGGAATCCATCATTCTCACTCGAGCTGGACTGGGAAGTCTAGGAAAGACAGGAGAAGACCAGGTAGAGGGACCAGAACTACATGCAAGGTGCCTGGGTACGAAGGACCGATCTGTGTTACCCGTTCCCTTCCGCCCTTCTCTTGCAAAGACCCAAATCCCTCCATGGCATAAGCATGTCAATGTCCTGTGTCCATAAAACACCCCGGGGGCCCCCACGGCAGGCAGGGAATAGAAACGATCTGTGAAGCGATTCTTACCACCTGCTTTGCTGACATGAAAGTGCAGATAAATATCCCCACAGACACCAGGGCAATGGAGGTGTATTTGAAAACGCTGTACCTGCGAAAACAAGAACGAGAACACCTCAGGAAAAGACAAGCACAGATACGAACTTGCACGCGATGCTCCCGGTCAGAGGCCGTGTAAGGGCACCGTCAGCACAATCCAGCGGACGGGCTCGCGCACACGGAAGTCCGGGCGTGCGCGAAGCAGGGTGCTGACGGGTGACTAAACTCCCTTTCTTGGTGTTGCTTAAAACAGTTTGTGAGTTTGTGGACCGACAGGCTGCTTCGTCAGAACACAGAAACAAAAACAAAAGACACAGGCCAGACCTGCTGTGCCAACCTGCTCGAGTCCCAGGGAGAGCCGCTGGACACATCTGAACGGCCACCTGTGGCGCCTCCGGTCTGCAGGGACCCAAACCCAAGCGTCAGAGACACACCACACAAGAGGAAGAACGGATCATGAGGGACAAGGAGCAGGATTCAGTGCGCGGGTGGGGGGGAAAAAATCATTCAACTGGCCATTGTCAGGAGAGGATTTTTTTTTTTTTTAACCCCTCTGACTGACTGAAATGTTTTTAAACGTCAGCACAGCTGGATAAAGGAAGAAATATTACACTAATAGGACAACTGGCCGTAAGAACAGTGGCATTTCAATAGTAACTAAAACAACATCGTTAATATCCCTCCTGGGCTCGTACTGATAAAGCGGAAGGACTCAGGCAAGGACAAAGAGGAATTAAATTTACAGGATGAACCAGTCAAGGTTTTCTCGTTAAATACTTTGTACAGTTCTGGTCACACCACCTCGTAGCAGGCCAGCAGGCCTGGCTCAGCAGCAGATCGGGGGCCAAGAGCAACCCGCTGTGGAGAGAGGCAGGATGAAGTAAGAGGCCCCGAGGAGGCAGATGGAAAAGGAAGGGCACTCTGGAGTCTGGGAAGGTCAAGACAGGGAGAGGTTTGTACTACAGGCCTAAAAATTACCAAAGGGCAGGTTAAGGTAAGTACTGACGTGGTCTTCAAATCCCGGAATGAGGAACACACTGTGAACCTAAGGGGCTGCACTCAAAATACACAAAAGGAGATAATGACTTACAAATTCCTGATATTAGATGGTTACCTGAGGGAAATATCTGCTCTCTGGGTGATACACAGCAAGGAGAGTCAACAGAGCTTACTTGGACAGATGCAAGAGGACAGACCCAATACAAGTTCTCCAGAGCAACGGAGATGATTAAGAAAGGCCCCTGAGGGCGCCTGGGTGGCTCAGTGGGTTAAGCCTCTGTCTTCGACTCAGGTCATGATCCCAGGGTCCTGGGATCGAGCTCCGTGTCAGGCTCCTTACTCAGCAGGGAGCCTGCTTCCCCCTCTCCCTCTGCCTGCTGCTCTGCCTGCTTGTGCGCTCTCTCACTCTGTGTCAAATAAATAAATAAAATTAAAAGAAAAAAAACAAAGGCCCCTGAGAAGACAGAACAGTCTCAGGAGAACACATGCCTTGTAGAATATGTTCTTTTGTAGCCCTATCATGAGCAAAATCAATGGTTGGAAGGCCGCGGGTCTGCCCCATCGTCAATTCTACACTACCGAGAAGGGTAGCGGTCACTTCAATGGAACAAACCCATTTCATATGAACACTTACGTGGAGAGCTGGAAAAGAAGTCAGCTGCAGTCGTTCTCATCCAGGGACTAAGCCTCCGAAGATAAAGGGTTCATGATAAGGAGCCTAGAGGCTAGGACAACGGCCCTTCGGACCACACAGCTCTTATTACTTAAATACTCGAGGTTACCACACTTAACTGGCAGCACTTTCTAAGCTGGTCGAGACTTCTAACCCTGGGGCTCGCTACTGGAAACAGAGAAAAGCTGGCCTGAGCTTGTACAATTGTGATCTTAACAGTGAGGGTGAACTTCCCCTGAGAAATGTTCCAGACTGAATGCGCTGACTCTCCCCAGTGCCCTTCCTTCTTGGGAGTAAGGGGTAAGGCTCAGAACGAAGGTGAAAGGCAAATACTTTGAGAAAGTATCCCAGGTGTTTCTGAGATTTCCTAGTCATATCCCAGAGAGAGGCACTGGTGACAGCCACGTAGAACAGTCCCGAAAGTTCCTGTCCCATCTTCTTGGCCATTTCGGTCTTTGTTAGGAATTTTCTCTCTAACATGGGTGTCGCTAGTTCATCATGTTGTACTGATAAACACCCTCTCTGACAGTGCTGTCCAAGAACTTCCACGAGGCTGAAAATGTTCCCTATCTGGGTTCTCCAACATGGTCGCCAGTAGCCACGTGTGGCTACTGAGCCCTTGAAATGTGAGAAACGAAATATTTATTTAAGTAACTGAAATTTATTTTTTAATTTTTTAAAATTTATTTAACAGACAGAGATCACAAGTAGGCAGAGAGGTAGGCAGAGAGAGAGCAGAGAGCCTGCTGCGGGGCTCGATCCCAGGACCCTGGGATCATGACCCGAGCCGAAGGCAGAGGCTTTAACCCACTGAGCCACGCAGGCGTCCCACGTAACTGAAATTTAAATGTCAAGAGTCCCATGGAGTTAGTGGAGACCACATGGGACAGTAAAGTTCTAGATCAGCTGGCTTTGGAGGTTATCATGGTACTAAAGATGCAGTGATGACAAGAGCTATTCTGTTCTACACAGAGGAAATGCTCCAAAGCCACAGGTGGGGCCCCTAACCTGGTCTACGGCCTTGGGATACACAGCACCGGAACAAGCTAGGTGATCAAGAGCAAACTTATCACCACTACAAGGAAAGGAATCCAGCCTATGGATGGGGCTCAGGATATCCTTCCTATACACAAAATATGAAAGTGTATTATTTACCTTTTCTTCAAAATGATAATTCCTAGGATCATGTTGGCAATGAGAGAACCCTGTAAAAGGAGAAAACAGTAAGAGAGTTTTAGTGCACCAGGGAAAGAAAATAACTCGAGATGAGTAAAAACATGGACAAGCAGGAAAAAGCCAGAAAGGAAGTGGTTAGGATGATTGATTAGTAAGGTCCACTTGTTCTTATAATGGCAACAAGTATAAAGCATACAAATTTGTTATGTAAATTAATAACACCTTCTGAAGGTAACAATGAGAATAAAAATGACTAATTCTCTAAATATTGATCAGAGCTGAAACTAAGGCTACCAGAAATAAATTATATTGTAGACTTAATTTTGTTAAATTTTTCCATCCATTTATGAGAGCTTTTGCTAAGCTTCTCCTCACCCCCAGTTTTAGTTAATGAAAGAAGGCGTGCAGGGATCGTTCTCTGGAAAGCTGTCGCTCAATCAGCAAGAGTTTATTGAAAGTCTATTATGTGCTCCATACTTTGAAAGTCACTTTTGTAATTAAAATTAGCTCTGAAAAGTCCCTTTGAGGAGAGTATCTTTAATCTCCCAGAAATCTCAGACTACACAGAAATGTTATAATTCCAATGGTCACCAATTCTGCATTCTTTTGCAATCCTAACTACATTCCCCTTGAAGTCTTTCCTGCTCTGCAGGAAACACTCCGTTCTTATTTACTTACATACAAACTACATGCAGATCTCCCACCAAAAGTGAGAGGAAGAAAAAAAACCTCTGCTGCTTTGGGAGAAACCCCATCTTCATCAAGGATTTCCCTTTATTGGGGCGCCTTGTGGCTCAGTCAGTTAAGCATCTGCCTTCAGCTCAGGTCATGATCTCAGGGTTCTGGGATCGAGCCCCACATCAGGCTCCCTGCTCAGCAGGGAGTCTGCTTCCCCCTCTGCCTCTGGCTGCTCCCTCCCACCCCCACACTCTGTCTCTTGCTCTCAAATAAATAAATAAAAATCTTTAAGAATTTCCCTTTTAGAGGGGCGCCTGTGTGGCTCAGTGGGTTAAAGCCTCTGCCTTTGGCTCAGGTCATGGTCCCAGGGTCCTGGGATCGAGCCCCACATCGGGCTCTCTGCTCAGCGGGGAGCCTGCTTCCCTTCCTCTCTCTCTGCCTGCCTCTCTGCCTACTTGTGATCTCTGTTGAATAAATAAGTAAAATCTTAAAAAAAAAAAAAAAAAAAGAATTTCCCTTTAGAGCACCTGGATGGCTGGGTCGGTTAAGTGTCCCACTCTTGGTTGGGGCCCAGGTGATGATCTCTGGGTCATGAGATCAAACCCTGAATCAGGCTCCACACTCAGCGAGGAGTCTCCCTGAGATTCTCTCCCTCTGCCCCTCACTGCACACATGCATGTGCGCACACTCTCTAAAATAAGTAAATATTTAAAAAAAATAAGAATTTCCCTTTACTTAATGGTCTCAAAAGTCTCTTGCTTTAAAAAAAATTAAAAAACCAAAAAAGGGAAGTATGAATTTTATGTACTAGAAGTAAACATAATTTTATGAAAGAAACCAAAAGTGGTGAGAAATAAGTTAAATAACATTCATAGCAAGTCTGAATATAAAATTGATCAGATGAAGGAAATTAAACATGAAATCTGTTATCCAGGGAGATTTTAGCTCCTCTTATTGATCACCCAGAAGACCTCAGAGGGATGAAAGTCAACTGTCCCCTCTCGGCCTTACTGTGCAGATAAAAGCCAGCCTTTGCTCACGAATCCAGGAGACCTTTCTTGGACGCTGGACTCTACTTGTTATAAGACCTTTCTACTTCTGTCAAGTGCTCAATCACCCCACTTAGGTTTCCCAGAGACACATACACCCGTCAGCAGCCAGCACTTACAGATCTAAATATCATATGCAGGGGCATGGCGATGTTGAGATTCAAGGCATAGTTGTTCACCACGCTGACCGTGAAGAACATGGTCACCATCACAGCATAGTACCTGAAGTGCAGAGATCACAGCACATCACACAAAATCTACTGCTTCAAGAAAATCAAGTATAGAAGGAAATAGTTATGTTTGGTTAGAAAAGTATTTTGTTTTAGTCCCTCTAGATTAAAAGATTATATCGCTATGAAAATGTGAAGTCAGTACTAAGTACATATAAAAATACATCCAAAGCCAGACTAACAAGGAAAAAGTCTGAATGATAGGCTATGTTTCAAGAAACACTATTTTAATCTTTTGAGTATACTCAAAATATTTTTCAAGCATTTTGAAACTAGGCTTCAAAACCCATTATCTGAGGGGTGACTGAGTGTCTCAGTCAAGTGTCTGCCTTCAGCTCAGGTCACCATCCTGGGGTCCTGGGATCGAGCCCCGCATCAGGTCCCTGTTCAGTGGGAAGCCTGCTTCTCCCTCTCCCTCTCCCTCTGCTTGTGCACTTGCGCGTGCTCTAATAAATAAATAAATCTTTGAAAAACAACAACAAAAACAAAAAATGTTATCTGATAGTCATCAATAGGTTTTTCAGTGAATGGATAATATTCATGATCATTATCACTTCTTTGTATGTAATGGTTAATTCTCCCAATCATTTCCTCTAAACACTTGTTTCTACAGTTAATTTTCACAATTCCTTTCTAAAGAAAAAATGTGCTAAATTAAGGATGACTTTCAATCTAGCAACTGTTGAAATTATCTCACATTCCGAACAGGTGGCCTCCAAATTAATGAGGATATTATCTGACTGTTATGGAGTTGTATTTAAAATCAGGACCTCTGTTTTTGACAGTTTATGGGTCCTTAATAATAAAAGCAAAAACCAAAAGCCAAAATTCAGTAACCCTAATAAAACTTAGGGGAAGGGATAAATATAAATGAACAATTATGAATAAATAAATAATTTTGGATTTGTATGCTCCATTTTTATCTAGAAAATATTAAAATGCCTTTCGTGTATATCAGATTAGACCCTATAAAACTGCTACTTTTTTGGAGATCAAAAGAGTTGAAAAGCAGCAATCTCCTATGATTTAATTGAATACATTCAAAAAGAAAAAAATATCTGAAATAAATGGCTAGAGAATACAGGGCAAAGGAAAATAAGGAGTTCCGTATCCTTCAGGAAATGGTGAAAGTCTTTGAGCACAGATTATCCCCACCTTTTTCATCTTGGCACATCTGAAGAATGACAGCACTGAGAGTCCAGTCATCTTCCTTGACAAGAACCTACCTGATGTTGCTGGTAGATATGGACCTACAAGCCCTAAACATCAACCATGCTGGGGTGAAATTAACAGTCTATCAAGTTTGAGAAGCTTCACAATGAACACAGGACAGAGTATTACTGACAAGCAAAATTACTGCTGTTCCGAAGAAAACCACAAGTCCAAAATGGTGCCACTTAGGTTACAGACCCAAGTCAGCAAACCAAGACTTAATTCCGAACCCAACTACAGTTACAACCAATACCCCCCTCCCCCTGTCACCCCAGGAATGCAACCTTTTACCAGTCAACAAAGAATTTCCTGGTCAGTACTAGGGAATTTACTGATAGAGTGGGATATTTGTTTTAAATGGCAAGCAGAAGCCTCCAAAAGGTTCAGAATTCTAAAACAGTCTCACTAAAAGACTCACTGTAAACAGCTAATGAAAATGAGCAAAGGTACCTAAAACAAGACCGTAAAACTGACATAATGGCTACTCTCCCCCTCTGTCCTTTGAGTATTCATCCTAGTCAGCCTCCCATGAACTGCCTTTCACTCCAAAGAGACCATCACACAGTTACTTGTAGAAGAACAGTTGAGGCTACAGCCAATACTCTTCATTCCTTGGCTCAAGGCCAAACTAAAGCCCTTAGGTGAATAATTTCCTAAACCTAGGGAGGATCCTCAAGAGTTTGTAAATATAATTACTTCCTGAGCCCAGCTGAGCAAGGAAAATAAAAATTCACCTTGTCCCCTTCTTTACAAATAATGAAGGACAGTCAGAAGAAAGGTAGACAGAGACAAGGCCCACCCCTCATGCCCTAAGAGGAAACTTTGCCTTTGAAAGGATTATACGCCATCCTGGAAGGAGCCCTCCACCCCTTCCCATGTGAACTACTGGTAGATGAGGTAGATGAGCGTATGGACAAAAACCTGATTGGGTGACAGGCGCAGGCATGGAGGGTTAATCAGATTAACCCTTAGTAATCCCCCAATCTCCCCTATCTCAAAATTGTAAGTGTAAAAATGCTGACTTTAAGGGAACAAGAGTCCTTCTAGGAGAAGCTTGCATTCTTTCCCTGTGTCTTTAAGATGTAAATGTTCAAGATTCTACTGGTCTTCTCTAGGAAATCCTTTCTAGTCCATCTCCTTAAAATATAAATTTTAGAGTGGTCATTCTTATCAAGAAAAACACAAGGGGGAGAGGTCATTTGGAACCTGATTTGCCAGGAGAAATTCAAATCTTAAGTGTCTTCACAAATACTAAAAGAACTTTGACCATCTAGATTGATAACCTTATCCCATATCTACCAGAAAAACAACTGAGATCTAACTTTTACCAACTAGTAAATTCTGTACCTACTTCATGGCAGCAATTTAAAATATAAAGCCATAGGGGCTCTCTGTCTGTATGTTCATGTGTGTCTATATTTATGTGTTGAGCTCTGTGGTATTTTCTACTTCTGGGTGGTATTGATACAATTAATTTGTACAAGAGCTCTATTTAGTTGGTTTTAAGGCAACCACCTGTAAGGATTGGGCATTCTAAAACTCTCTGAAAAAAAAAACCCAAATATTTTTCAAGGTCACATGGTTTGGAAAAAATATTTGATATTTTAAGGCTGATGCTTAATTAAAAAGACAGGTCTCTGGAGTTACCAACACTTAATATAAAACTTTTATTCTACTTCAGTTTACTAGCCCCCAAATAAGTTCATGTTGTCCTTTACAAGATCTGTCAACAAGAATTAATAGCTTAGGATAATGGCTGACTTTGTCTAATGTTTAATACTGTTTTTATACGTCACCTAAACATAGTTATTAAGGACAAATAAATTAGATATAAACAAGATAAAAGTTTATAAATGAACTTTTCAACAATATTACATCTAAATAGATTTCCCAATTTTTTTTATAACCTAAAAAACTTAAAGTTTTGCTGAATTAGGTTAAATGATGAATCAAGTTAAATTCATTAAATATCTAAATGATTTCTAGAAGTAGGAGGACCCCAGGCTCACCTCATACTAGATAACTATCAAATCATCCTAAATACCCCAGAAATGGATCTGAAGACTAGCAGAACAAACTCCATAACTAAAGGCAGAGAAGGGCCACATGGAAGAAGGTAGTAAGTATGAATATGGTTTGGGAGAGAAAGGACTCCAGGAGCTGCTGTTGCAGAGAAGGACAAGAGACAGACTAACACACGTGGGAGCCACGAAGAAAACAAATCCCCATAGCAACTGGCTTGGAAAGTGAGAGGGGCTAAATTTTGTGAGTTCTTATGGGGCTTAAAGCCTGGAGTTCTGAAGGTCAGTGGGTTTGGTTCAGATAAAGCCCCAAGGCACTGGGGCTGCTCTTGGAGAAAAGGGAGGGCAGACAGTCCGGGACACAGAACATGGAAACAGGGATTTGGAGAGGGCTTGGGGCACACCGTGAAGAGGTTAGTTGCTCATCTCTGACCTGTTCCAGAGAGGCAGCTCACAGAGAGACCCCTCTGGGAACAACAAAGGAACTGGCAGAGCCATTTCCCTCCCCTACTCCTTAGTATAAACACAGAACCACCTCCAGGAACTAGCCCAGCGCTGACACTTTCAACCTAAACTGCTTACACTGCTGGAACTACCCCTCCCAGTAATGCTGACCTCAGACCCAACAAGACAGGCTCCCTCCCCCAGAAGACCAGCTCAAACCCCTGCCCACAGCACATCTCCTGACAGGAGTTTTGTAGGGCCTTGGCCCCAGCAGCAGTAGTGAAAGGTCTCATTTCACAAGCACCCCAGAGCACAACTTATTAAAATGCACCACATTCAGGCCAGACACCAAACACTGCGCACACAAGGCAAAAAAAAGCCTCTGTAAATGACTGGCCTGAAGGATCAGGTGGCCAGGACACAATAACAGACCACATGCTGCACACATCAGAGATACTCCCTGAAGTGGCAGGGCCTGGGTAACAGGAGACACTACACTGCAGGGTACTACAGGACCTCTTCTTCATAAGGCTATTACCCTCAAGAACAGGAGATGTAGCTGACTTTCCTAATACACAGAAACACAGAGGGCGCCTGGGTGGCTCAGTGGGTTAAGCCTCTGCCTTCGGCTCAGGTCATGATCTCAGGGTCCTGGGATCAAGCCCCGCATCAGGCTCTCTGTTCAGCAGGGAGCATGCTTATGCCCCTCTCTCTGCCTACTTGTGATCTCTCTGTCCCTCTGTCAAATAAATAAATAAAATCTTAAAAAAAAGAAAGAAAAGAAACAGGCATAGAGACTTAGACAAAATGAGAAGACAGAGGACTATGTCCAAATGACAGGACAGGAAAAGGCCACGGACAGAGACCTAAGTGAAACAGATAAAAGTAATAAGTCTGATCGAGAATTTAAAGTAATGATCATAAAGATACTCACTGGAGGGACG
>PISX010000507.1:45440-122312 GCA_004024625.1 Mellivora capensis
ATATCAAAGAGGTTACTGCCTATGTTCTCCTCTAGGATTCTGATGGATTCCTGTCTCACATTGAGGTCCTTTATCCATTTCGAGTTTATCTTTGTGTACGGTGTAAGAGAATGGTCGAGTTTCATTCTTCTACATATAGCTGTCCAATTTTCCCAGCACCATTTATTGAAGAGACTGTCTTTTTTCCACTGTATATTTCTTCCTGCTTTGTCAAAGATGATTTGACCATAGAGTTGAGGGTCCATATCTGGGCTCTCTACTCTGTTCCACTGGTCTATGTGTCTGTTTTTATGCCAGTACCATGCTGTCTTCCTTTTTCAACATTTCCTTAGCAATTCGGGGTCTCTTCTGAATCCATACAAATTTTAGGATTATTTGCTCCGGCTCTTTGAAAATTAATCTTCGACAAAGCAAGAAAGACACCCAATGAGAAAAAGACAGTCCCTTCAACAAATAGTGTTGGGAAAACTGGACAGCAACATGTGAAAGAATCAAACCAGACTTTTTTTTTTAAAAAGATTTTATTCATTTATTTATTCAAGAAAGAGACATAGCAAGAGAGGGAACAGAAGCAGGGGGAGTGGGAGAGGGAGAAGCAGGCTCCCCGCCAAGCAGGGAGCCCGATGTGGGGCTTGATCCCAGGATCCTGGGATCATAACCTGAGCCAAAGGCAAACGCTTAAGGACTTGAGCCACCCAGGCGCCTTGATCATGTTCTTAAACCATGCACAAAAATTCAAAATGGATTAAGGACCTAATGTGACATATGAAACCATAAAAATCCTAAAAGAGCACAGACAGTAACTTCTCTGACATTGACATTGGCTATCGCGACTTTTTTTTTAGACGGGTTCCCTGAGGTAAGGGAAACAAAAGCAAAAATAAACTATGGGAACTATATTGAAATAAAAAGCTTTTGCACACAGAAGCAAACAATCAACAGAACTAAAAGGCAGCCTACAGAATGAGAAAAGATATCAGTAAATGACATACCTGATGAAGGGTTAGTACGCCAATGCATAAAGAACTAAAACTCAACACCCAAAAAACAAATAATTAAAAAATGGGCAGGACATGAACATTTTTCCAAGGAAGACATACAAATGGCCAAGAGACAATGAAAACATGCTCAACATCACTGATTATAGGGAAATGTGAGTCAAAACTACATGCGACACCACCTCACACGTCAGGATGGCTAAAACCAACAACATAAGAAACAACAGATGTTGGTGAGTATGTAGGGCAAAAGGAACCCTCTGGCACTGCTGGGGAACGCAAACTGGTGCAGCCACTGTGAAAAATAGTCTGGAGGTGCCTCAAAAAGTTAAAAATAGAATTACCCTATGATCCAGTAAGCACATTACTGGGGATTTACCCAAAGAATACAAAAACACTAATTCAAAGAGATACATGCACCCCGATGATTAAAGGAGCATTATTTGCAAGAGCCAAGATATGGAAGCAGCCCAGGTGCCCACTGACTGATGAATGGATGAAGAAGCTGTGATGTGTGTATAGATACAGATATATTATTCATTATTATACATTATTATACATTATTATACATTATTATACATTATTCATTATATATATATATTCATTATTATACATTATTATACATTATTCAGCCATAAAAATGAATGACATCCTGCCATTTGCAATGACATGGATGGAGCTAGAGAGTATAATGCTAAGTGAAGTAAGTCAGAGAAAGAAATACCATATGATTTCACTCATATGTGGAATCTAAGAAACAAAATAAATGAGCCAAGGTAAAAAGAGACAAACCAAGAAACTGACTCTTCACTATAGAGAACAAACTGATGGCTGCCAGAGGGGAGGTGGGTGGGAGATGGGGGTCGGTGATAGGGATTAAGTAAGTGCCCTTGTCATGATAGGCACAGGAGGACATGTCGAAGTGCTGAATCACTATGTTGTACAGGTAAAACTAGTATAATGCTTTATTTAACTAACTGGAAGTAAAATAAAAACTTGAAAAAAAAAATCTAGATCAGGGCGCCTGGGTGGCTCAGTCGTTAAGCTTCTGCCTTCAGTTCCGGTCATGATCTCAGGGTCCTGGGATTGAAACCCCACATAGCATCTGGCTCCTTTACTCAGTAGGGAGTCTGCCTCTTCCCCTCCCTCTCCCTCTGCCTCTGCTGCTCCCCCTGCTTGGGCACTTTCTGTCAAATAAATAAAATCTTTAAATAAACCTTTAATAAAAAATAACAAAATCTTTAAATAAAATCTTAAAAAAATAAAATAAAAATAAAATCTAGATCATTTCCAAAAAAGACAAAATACTAAAACATTAATTACTAAAACTAAGTTGATCAACTTTTGGCTTATTATTATTATTATTATTTTAAGATTTTATTTATTTGACAGAGAGAGATCACAAGTAGGCAGAGAGGCAGGCAGAGAGAGATGGGGAAGCAGGCTCCCTGCTGAGCAGAGAGCCCGATGCGGGGCTCGATCCCAGGACCCTGAGATCATGACCTGAGCCGAAGGCAGAAGCTTAACCCACTGAGCCACCCAGGCGCCCCAACTTTTGGCTTATTATAGAGCAACTACAAGATATTTGGATATGTTAATATTCCATTGGCAAATTTAAAAAGGCATATGTTTTTAAAATTTTTGAAATGTATTCATAAAATTCAAATTCAAAAAAATGCTGGTAAAACCCACAGCTCACAATTGCTTACTTCTTCGTTTTCACTGGAAATTAAGGTTTCTCAGGGTTAAGAACTCTCATATATGTAATTAAAACTACTAAAAATAATGACAACATCTCTGTACGGCAGGAAAGTAGGAAGTGTTTTCAGGAGAAAAAGGTGTGAGAAATGGAAATAATGTAGCCAGGGTCCAGGGGCGCACGGACACCTGGCTCCGGGGTTCCCAAACAGACCAGGTTTGGCCACTGGCCACTCACAAAATTCAAAGGCAGAGACAGGAGTGGTGGTGAAACAAGGAATTAATTTCACCGAGGCCAACACCGGAAGACAGGGGCCTAGCACCTGAGAGACTGTCTCCAAGGCGCCGAAAATACTTCCAGGATAACATGTAAGAAATGAGGAGCAAAGGTGGGTGAATATGCACAGGTGAGCAGTGAAAGTCAAATTAACCAGTCTTTTTTTTTTAAATTTATTTATTTGTCAGAGAGAGAGGGAGAGAGAGCGAGCGAGCACAGGCAGACAGAATGACAGGCAGAGGCAGAGGGAGAAGCAGGCTCCCTGCCGAGCAAGGAGCCCGATGTGGGACTCGATCCCAGGACACTGGGATCATGACCTGAGCCGAAGGCAGCCACTCAGCCAACTGAGCCACCCAGGCGCCCAAATTAACCGTTGTCTTGAAGTGAATCACGGGACGGGGGAGCTCGCTGGCTCAGGGCCGACCCTACTGCTTGAGGGATTAGTTTTGGTTCCCCCCCGGGGATGCTTTGTCCAGAGGGTCTTCAGTCTGAACCAAGAGACAAGCTGGAAAGAAGCCAACTAGAAAGTCTGAGGTCAAAATAGAGGCAGCCCAAATCCTCTTTCAATACATTTTTTGTGAAGGGGAGAAAAAGGAATTTTGTCCTAAAATGAGGCAGGTTGTGTAAAGGGAAAAAACAAAGGACAAAATTGGAATATATAGGGGGAAAAAGTTGTAGGAGGTTTGTGGAAAAATAATCTTCTCAAACAGGAACTTTCATGTGCGGTCAACCTAGTTAAGATGAAAACAAATTTGTTTTTTTAAAAAGGGTTTTGGGATGCCTGGGTGGCTCAGTGGGTTAAGCCACTGCCTTCGGCTCAGGTCATGATCCCAGGGTCCTGGGATGGAGTCCCTCATTGGGCTCCTTGCTCAGCAGGGAGCCTGCTTCTCTCTGCCTCTGCCTGCCAGTGCACGCATGTGCTCTTTCTCTGACAAATACATAAATAAATAAAATCTATAAAAAAGGGTTTTAAAATCAAATGCAAGCTGATGCAAAATTAGATTTCGGTTTTTCTCTCTGTTAAAAGGACGAAGTTTTCTTGGGCTTTTGGTCATTTGGGTAAGACTAAAAATCTCTTTACCTTTTAAGTGTTAGATTTTGTAGTAATCTGTGATCCTATTTAAAGTAGGCAAGGGCTTTAAAATCTTTTTTAAAAATATTTTTGACTGGGCCATCTGGGTGGCCCGGTCGCTTACATGGCTGCCTTCGGCTTAGGCCCTGCTCGGCGGGAGTCTGCTTCTCCCTTTCCCTCTGCCCTTCCCTGTGCTCATGCTCTCTCTCGTGCATGCTCTCTCTAAAATAAATACACAAAATCTTTAAAAAATATGTTTGACTAACTTCCTAAAACCAAATTCTAAGTGAAGTCTTTTTTTTTCCCTAAGTGAAGTCTTTTTGACCTAAAATATTCCAAAGGACTTGGTAAATGAATTAGGCTTATTTGATATGTAAATTACATGGGAAGCACTGTCAAAAAAAGTAACACTAAGCCTTTATATTGTATTTGTAAGACTGTGGTTCATGTGGATAAAGTCCATTCTGCTCCTGCAAAAATAGTCCCTCCCTGCCAGACTTGTGTCATCCTAATGTCCTTGTAACATGGCAACCTCTGAAATGTAGACAACATTTTATTTCAGGATAGAAAAAAAATCGGTGTCCCTAACTCTTCACAGACAAAAAAATAAGACATCTCATTGGCTGACTCCCCTACATTTACATTGTTGAGTTAAAAAGGGCCTAACAAGGGCACTTGGGTGGCTCAGTCAGTTGAGTCAAGTTGAACTCTTGATTTGGCTCAGGTCATGATCTCAGGATCTGAGATCGAGTCCCACGTGAGGCTCCATACTCAGTGAGGAGTCTGCTTGAGATTCTACCCCTCTTCCTCTGCCCTCTATGCTTAAATAAATAAATAAATATATATATATATATATATTTTTTTTTTTTTTTTAAAGGGCCTACTGGAAGACATTCATGATTTAGAAGTCACTCCTTTTCACATGTTCCTATTTCCCTGATTAGAGATAAATGTAAATGAGGCTAGGATCAAGAACTGTTTCTTGAGGCTCAGTTGGGTAGCTCAGTTGGTTGGGCGGCTGCCTTCAGCTCAGGTCATGATCCTGGGGTCCTGGGATCGAGCCCCGCATTGGGCTCCCTGCTCAGCAGAGAGCCTGCCTCTCCCTCTCCCTCTGCCTGCCACTCTGCCTACTTGTGCTCTCTATCTCCCTGCCAAAAAAATAATAAAAATCTTTAAAAAAAAAAAAAAAAGAACTGCTTCTTAATTCTTAAAATTGCTGTAAAACCTGTTAAAACAATAGCAGCCCAACAAATATCCTTAAGGTCTCTTGATAACAGAATAGCTCTTCACTCTCTATTGGCTGACGGAGGTGGTGTCTGGGCTGCAGCCAACATCACCCCTGTGAACCCTGAAACTCAGGTAAGGTCACAGAACAAGTTGCTTGGCTTAAGACGGTGACTCCTTCCACAGGGTCTTTCTTTGGCTTATTTGATTTTGATTGGCTTGAATCTGGGGGACCATGGCTCTAAATCCCAAATATTGGGATTTATCCCACTTATGTAATGATAATAAACTTCCTTTTCGAAAGCTTGAGATACATGCAGCAATACATTAAGCAAATGCTCTCCCTAAGACAGGAACAGCTACGGAACAAAGAAAATAACCCACTTAAGAGGAGTGTGAATCTGAGGCTGTGACCTAAGAATACCAGAGGTTAAGCAAAAAGGTCATGATCTACGGATACCAGACAAAGGAACAACAAAAACTTCGAGAACTTCCGAGCAGTAAGGGAGAGTGGTGCTAAGACCTAAAATGTTTATCACATCTCTCAGTTAAGCTGAGAGTCTGATCAAAAGCAGGTAACTGCTCAAAAGAAAACCACAGGCCCAAAATGGTGCCACTAAGGTTAAGGACCCAAGTCAGTAAACCAAGACTTAATTCCTTACCCAAGTGCAATTTCAACCCATCCCCCCTCCCTGGAATGTCATCTTTATCCAGTCAACATAGAATTCCTTGGTCAATACTAGGGAATTTTCTGATAGCCATTCCCCCCTCCCCAGCTTCTGCTCTCCTTTCAAGGCAACCTTGCCTAAACAATACATATTTTGCTAGTAAATTCCTTCCTGCTTTTTTTAATGCCCTCTACCTTTAAAAGTCTTTCCCTTCTTTAGCTCAATAGAGCTCCCCTCTTCTTGCTAGATGGGATACTGATTCATGAATCATTTAATAAAACCATTAGATCTTCAAATTTACTCAGCTGAATTTTTTTTTTTTAACACTTAGAACAGCTATTTCACAGATTCTAAAACATTACTGGTGACTTCACAAGGTTTCTTGCCAAATTTTCTTAGTCTTCTCTTGAAACAACGCCATCTGGAGACAGAGTTCATCCAGGCCTTTTAGGATAATGAATTCCAACTATTCCACCTTGCTGTCTACACAGCATGGCCTAGAAATTGCCCCTGGGAATGAATGACATCCCCATGATGTCAAGATTTTGCCTGCAGCTTCACAGATAGAAAATAAAACAGCCAGCTCTACAGGACACACATGGAGGTATGATGGTTAGGGCAAGATCCCAGGGAGCCTCAAAGGGCAGGTTAGGGAGCTGGGTTTCCCTCAGAACCTACTAGTGACCCCTGAGTGTCTGTGAGGGGGGTGTCACAAGACAATAGTAGGAAGTCGAAATACAGGTACAGAGGGGTGGGAGGCAAGAGGCCAGCCAGCTAGGACACCATTATAAAAATTAATGGTGAGAATGAATGCATTCCTGAACTGCGTTAGTGGCAGCCTGAATGAAAAGAGATAATGGCACGGGCTTGGGGGGGAAGAGGGGAGAGGGTCAGAGGAATAAAAAATGTGGGGGATCCTTGTCTCACCACACTGTCTTGATGACCACAGTTTTGTCATACAGCTTGAAATCTGGAATTGTGATGCCTCCAATTTTGTTTCTCTTTTTTCCGGATTGCTTGGTCTATTCGGGACACAAAGATCAATGGGACAGAATAGAGAACCCAGAAATGGACCCATAACTGTATGGTCAACTGATATTCAACAAAGCAGGAAAAAAATGTCCAATGGAAAAAAGGCAGTCTCTTCAACAAATGGTGTTAGGGAAACTGGACAACGATGTGCAGAAGAATGAACCTGGACCACTTTCTTACACCATACACAAAAATAAATTCAAAGTGGATAAACGACCTAAATGTGAGACAGGAGAGCCATCTCTCCACATCAAATGTGAGCCATCAAAATCTAGAGAACATAGCCAGTAAACCTCTCTGACCTTGGCCACAGCAACCTCTTACTAGACATGTCACCAGAGGCAAGGGAAACAAAAGCAAAAATGAACTATTGGGACTTCATCAGGATAAAAAGCTTCTGCACAAGGGGTGCCTGGGTGGCTCAATCATTAAGTGTCTGCCTTCAGCTCAGGTCATGATCCCAGGGTCCTGTGATCGAGCCCCACATCAGGCTCCCTACTCAGTGGGGAGTCTGCTTCTTCCTCTCCTATCCTCCTGCTTGTGTTCTGTCTCTCGTGTTTCTCTCTGTCAAATAAATAAAATCTTAAAAAAAAACAAACTTCTGCACAGCAAAGGAAACATTCAACAAAACTAAAAGGCAACCTAGAAGATATTTCCAAGTGACATATCTGATAAAGGCTTAGTATCCCAAATCTATAAAGAACTTATCAAACTCAATGTACAAAAAACCCCAAACAACCCAGTTAAGAAATGGGCGAAGAATAGACACTTTTCTTAAGAAGACATCCAGATGCCAACAAGACACATAAGAAGATGCTCAACATCATTATCAGGGAAATACCAACCAAAACCACGATGAGATACCACCTCACACCTGTCAGAATGGCTAAAATTAACAATGCAAGAAAGAACAGGTATTGGATATGGAGAAAGGGAAGCCTCTTGCACTGTTGCTGGAACCGCAAACTGGTGTAGTTACTCCGGAGAACACTGAGGTTCCTCAAAAACTTAAAAATAGAACTACCCTACTATCCAGCAACTGCACTAAAGGTACTTACCCAAAGGATAAAAAAATACAGATTTGAAGGGGTAAATGCACCCCGATGTTTAGAGTAGCATTATCAACAATAGCCAAACTATGGAGAGAGCCCAAGTGTCCATCAACTTATGAATGAATAAAGAAGATGTGGTGTATATATATGTACAAGGGACTCAGCCATTAAAAAGAATGGAAATCTTACAATGTGCAACCACTTGGACAGAGCTAGTGTATTATACTAAGTGAAATAAGTCAGTTAAAGAAATACAAATACCATTTGATCTCACTTATATATGGAATTTAAGAAACAAAACAGATGAACATATGGGAAGGGGGAAAAAAAGAGAGAGGGAAACAAACCATAGGAGACTCTTAACAACAGAGAGCAAACTGAGGGGTGATGGAGGGAGGTGGGTAGGGGACGGATAGATGGGTCATGGGCATTAACGAGGGCACTTGTGATGAGTACTGGATGTTTCATATAAGTGATGAATCACTGAATTACTCCTGAAACCAATATTGCACCGTACGTTAACTAACTGAAGTTTCAATTAAAATTTGAAAGTAGGATAAAATAAAATAGAGAGATTAAAAAAAAAAAACTTGTGGGGGCTCCTACCATGATGTAAATGCTGGTCTAGGGAATGAAGGTTTTATGTAGATACTAAAGCCAATGAAAAAAACCACCTACTCAGAATACTTAGCATCATGTTGGGAAATTTAAAAGCGCAATATTAATAACAAAACTCAACCACATTTTCTATAGCAGGCTATCTGGGAATGTTACAAAAGAACAACCACCATGAGCCCTGACCCGCCCTTGGATACATTCACACCAGCAAATCCCTATCAACAGGATTACGTGACCTGATCTTACTACACACTCGCAACTGGATGCGTTACACTTTTATTTCCAGTCCGTCTGGGCAATAATGCTGAATTTTCAATACACTGTTTATTGGAAGAACTGTCTTGTTTTCTCTTTGGCCCCCTGAGTATAGTTTTGCAAATCTGGACTAATGGGTGGAGGTCTGGAATCAACAATTTTGCCTTGGCTTGCCACTCACTTCCTTTTAATTGAGAGGAAATGGCCGCAACTGTAAAATCAACCATTTTAAAGTGAACAGTTAGGTGGCACTTAGTGTATCACGAGGCTGCACAAGCACCACTTCTGGTTATTCCCCAAACCCATTATTCCCCAAACCAATTCTGGTTATTCCCCAAACCCAAACCCATAGCATACATAACTATTAAAAAAATTTGTGGTCACACTAAACCTTTAACCAACCATATATTAGACACATACACACATTGTTGTTTCCATCATAATTATTTTGTGTTGTGGTGGGCATTTTATTCAAAAAATAGGCTCCCTGGAATGTCACAACATTTTAAATTCAGAAAATGAATTATCATTATTATTCTCCTAATATCTTTGACACAGATCTTATAAGAGGATATCTCATACTCCTCCTTCTACATAGTTACCAGAAAAGTCCTGAACTTCTTAAAAACAAAACAAAACAAAACAAAATAACAAAGGCTAAAAGAGACTTCAATGTGCCATACCTTATTGGGATAGCTGGCCGCTTCCTTCCCAAATCAGCTTCAAAGAGGAAGCCTTCCACAGCAATAAATAAAAATTGTGCAAATGTCACAATGTTCCCGCATCCTGGATGCTTCCTGTGTAGTAAAACAAAAAGCTGAGATAAAGGGCACCCAGACTTGTTATATTGATAGTTCGAAATAACAGGGAGGACCGATTTCTCTTACCTATTGCCCTTTATCTCCGATTTCACATCCCATGGATCACACACATCTCTCAACAGAGCTCACAGAGAAGAAATGTCAAGCTTATTTTACTCTTCCCTAGCTGTAGCAGGCCATGAGGAAGAATTCTGATAACTCTCATTCTCAGAACTACGATACAACTTTTCTAGTAAGCGGTGGGAGGTTGGTCGTATGTCCTCGGGATACTCACTTCACCATAAGTGGATCCCGGTCACTTCAGCAGCAAAGCCCAAGTGCAGAAATGTGCTCGGGTCTCCTGGAATGTTTACACAGCCTCCTGACCAGGAACCACCAAGACTACTGGCAAGAGAAGACATGCACCCATTGCTGGGGACTGGGACACGCCTCAGAGAAGGTTGCCCTGGGGGCAACGACTGGTTCTCGGACTGGGGAGGTTCATTCTCTTTTTTGAAGAATCAAGCACAGGTATACAGATGGCACATGAACCAGGACAGAATGTATCTGTGGAGGGGTGATTAGGAAAAAAGTGTCTACAGACAAAGGGTCTTCGGCAGGGGTAAGTAGAGATAAGAAGCAAGAACAAGGAGAAAAGGCTGAAGAACGCTGTGATCATCTCCTGGCCCCAGCCCTGAACACAGGTATACTAGGTACTCCACAAACGGTGGAATTCAATCGAACCTCTTCAGTGATTCACGGAAGGGTTGAGGAATCTTCCACAGTGACTGTTAGGCACGCATTTAAGAGGCAGAAAGAGTCCTTCTGACCTCCCTCTTGAAACACTGCGAAAACTGATTACTTAAAATGTTCACTTAAAATGTTCGTGGTCTGGAGTTTGCCCCATCAGGTTCCGCTCAGTCACTGGAAGAAGTACAAAGTGGCCATTTGTCTTTGTTTCCCTGAAGCTTCCAGACTTCTCAGCCTTCATATTGTTTTCTCATCTTGATCAAGGACATTTATGAACCAGAAGCTAGTGATCAGAGGCAGGATTATTATATTATAAACGTACTATTACATTTAATATACTGCTATTTATTAAAAACAACCCTGTTTTCTACTAGTGGTATTATTAGTAAATAGTGTCAAATATACAAGTTCTAAAATAACACCCATCAGGCGTAAAGTAGGTTAACTCTAAACATAAGCCACTCTTGTGCAGAGCTAGTCCTTAGGCTCTACTGGCTACAAAGGTGTTCTTAAAAACTACCGCTTTGGGGGCACCTGGTGACTCAGTGGGTTAAAGCCTCTGCCTTCAGCTCAGGTCATGATCCCAGGGTCCTGGGATCGAGCCCCACATCGGGCTCTCTGCTCCGTGGAGAGCCTGCTTCCTCCTCTCTCTCTGCCTGCCTCTCTGCCTACTTGTGATCTCTGTCAAATAAATAAATAAAATCTTTAAAAAAAAAAAAAAACCTACCGCTTTGTAGCTGACAATTTCTTTTAGTATTTATGTTCAAGGGATAAACATTGCAAGAAGCCATAAACAATCACATAAGACACTGACCTCATTCAAAGAGCTAATCAAAATCATTAGCCTAATGATGAAGGAGAAGGTATGTTAGCTCTAGCTAGTTCCTGGAATGGTGCTTTTCAACTCTGGCCAGGCGGCTCTTTAGAAACCCACGTGCCAGAGGAGCCCTCCCAGCCCCCAGATCTGCTCAGACTGCTGTGGGGATAAGGCCCTAGAACCTGTACTTTTCAAAGCTCTCTATTTGCTTCTAAGGTGCAGCCAGACCTGAGAACCACTGGTGTAGATCTGGGGAAAGTGCCAGAAGATGTGTGTGGGAGTGTGTGTGCACACCTATGTAAGATGTGCCGGTGATTCCCATATGCTGTCAAAGGGCTGAGAACCACCCAAGATGGTTAAAATTACACAATGACAGGCAGGATCCATTTTCTAGAGTGGAATTTAATTACCCTAAGTCTTGTTTCCTTATCTTTAAAATGCAGAACATTATTAGTGCCTATCTCACTGTTTTATTATAGAGTACATAAGCCAGTCCCTGAAAAGCATTTCAAGTGTGCCACAGAGGGGAAAAAGGCAAAGACTAGAACATTAGGACCTTGTACACTGGAAGGTCTTCAATTAAAGCATAGTAACCCTTTCAAAGACATTTGTCTTGACCAATTTTTCTCACCTATAAACATGCAAGTGATAAATTTTTAATTCTGTACTGATGATCCCAGGAGAAAATGTAAAGTGCCAACACAAGACTTAGCCCAAACGGGGTTCATCAAGCTTCCTGCTTCCCACCCATTTTTTTCTTTACCAAAAGATTAGGCCAATTCAATGAAAGAACCTATCACGGGTAAAGTTAGGTGCTGGAGAGCTCCCGGTGTGAAGGAGACCTGAACCCTTAAGGAGATGACAGTGTAATGAGTGAGGCAAACATGGGAGTATGAAACAGTAAGAATCCAGTGCCACACGGGGAAGGTAAGAGGACCAGCGGTGTCCGATTCATCTTCACGCCTCGCTCTCTGAGCACAGTATCTGGCTTCCACTCAAGCGGCTGAACGAATGTGAGGGTGCCTCACTGTAAGTAAATATGACCTAAAATATTGTATGAAGGATAAAAAGAAGTCATTTATTTCTAAAAATGATTCACTTTACAAGTGTATTCCTCACAAGATTTTTTAAAAAGCATAATAATTTTTAATGTTATCTTTATTTTACAGAGGTTATTTTTATGCCCATTTCATTGCTAAAGACATTGAGGGCCACATGGTACTGACTCAGGAAGCCTCCCAGAGCACGGGGCAAATAAGCGAGGTTGGCGGACTCCCTTGTATTACTGTTTACAGGTCAGTGGTTTTTACTATAGTTAGAGTTCTGCAGCTATTACCATTTTAGGGGACTTCCCAAAGACATCTCATACATGTTAGGGTCCCTCCACTGCCCATTCCCCCATCCCTTGACAACCCTAGTCTACTTTGTCTCTATTTCCATAGGATTTTAAAATATCCCTAATGTACTCGCATAATTTTATTTTTTTACAAAATCAACTTAGCTTCTGGGGGAACACACTGTTGTATGGCTACCAATGGAACTATTTGTTTTAACTTGAACAATTCATTTTAAAACTTCAGTGTAAAAACTTGGATCCTTTTCCCTAAATCACTTGTTTTCTTGAACTTTACTCCTTACAAATTATAATCACCAACTGCAGTTTCTCTTACTTGGAATTCTCTTTAGCAAGCATTCAAATTTTTACTTCAAAGACAAGCAACTTTGAATTTTTGAATTTCTTCTTCCAGATTTAGGAAACTTCCTTACTTGAGTCAACATGATGTACTTAATTGTAAAATAAAATAGGGAAAAAAAAAAAGTTTCAGATTGTTTTCCTGAGGCAGGACACTCACCACCTTGGCGAGTCAGTTAGCTGATGTGTGCGCAACCTGTTTCCAAGCTCTTTCGGGAGGGAAGTCAAGGCATCCATTCATGACTTCACGTCTATTCTGTACAGTGTGTGGTCCTTTTTATTTTATTACAGGTCCCAATTATAGATATAAAAATAAAAAAAAAGAAACCTAGATTTGTTTTCCAATTTGGGGAAAATGGAGAAAAATGTTTCCTTCTCCCTACAAGTCACTCTAGCATTTCCATTTCTACTTAGTGTTCTGCTTGGCACAGTATTAGGGCACATGATGGTCCCAAGGAAGCCATATAAGAGCAAGTTCCTGCTCTATAAAAATTTATGAGCTTTCCACTGTCATGTCCCAAGATAAAGTCAAAAATTATGAGGAGGCCAAAACTACAAAGGACCTGAAAGACCATCTGGTCCAACCTGCTCTTATTTTATTGGTCTTTAACAGAGTAAGTTGTGAGCTGCCCAAGCAAACCAGGAAAAGGCTGCTATTCGGTGTGATGCACACCACTCACTAAGTTAATAACCGTAGCCGCTCACTGCTTTAGGAAAACCTACTGCTGTATGCAAAAAGTCAGATTTATAAAAAAGACAAACGAGGAGGATATACGTATAAATTTGCAAAGCATCGTAAATGGAAGCTCCTCTAATTCACAAAAACATTCCGTAAAGTTAGATTTATCCACAACTTTTCAGAAGTAGCTTGTAATACAAGGTTTACCCGCACTGAAACCGAAGCTGTTAGAGACAAGAGGAAGTCAGAGTGGGTGCGCCTGGGTCCGGGGATCAAGCCCTGTGTCCGGCTCCCTGCTCAGTGCCACCCCCTTATCCCTCTCTCACTCCTCCTCCCTTGCTCTCGCTGTCTCTGTCAAATAAATAAATACTCTTTTTTTAAAAGATTTTATTTATGTATTTGAGAGAGAGACAGTGAGAGAGAGCATGAGCGAGGAGAAGGTCAGAGGGAAAAGCAGACTCCCCATGGAGCTGGGAGCCCGATGCGGGACTCGATCCCGGAATTCCGGGATCATGATTCCGGGATCATGACCCAAGCCAAAGGCAGTCGTCCAACCAACTGAGCCACCCAGGCGTTCCTAAATAAATACTCTTTAAAAAAAAAAGGAAGTCAGTGTGCTTCAGGCGCTTTGCACGTGCACTTCATTGAACTCTTCAAAACCCTGTGAAGCCAGGTAGAGCCTTTCCCAGTTCAAAGAACAGACTCAGGAGATCAAGTAATTTAGCCGAGAGCTCACACTTAGTAATGAGGGCCTTCAGGTGCTAGCATATTATGATGTCATACAGCCTTCGGCAGGATTTAATTTAATGGCACATTCAACACAAGTCTTTATTATATTTATATATATATTTATAATACAGTATATTATTCTCTCATTATTCCATGGCTGGCCAGATTTTTTCACTTTTTTAGTATTTTTAAATCAATTTCCCAAATGACGTTCCTTGGAAATATACCAGACTGAAAAGTGGGTACATCTTTTCTTTTTTTTATTTTTAAACCTCTCTCCAACTACGCCCAAAATAAGTGACAGATCTTTTTCAACACTTTCTGCATAAGATTTCAAGCTTTGCAATAGCAAAAATTAACCCAGCCCTTAAATAAATTGATTGCTTTAGAATGACTAATCAATGGTATCATGGAAACAAAATAAATACGTTTCTAGCTCACCTCCAGGTGAGGCACTGACCAAAATTCCGTGGGCTGCTTAAGTTCAAAAACAACAGGGAGATTGCAAAAGGTACTAGGATAGAGTACAGGTATCTTGGATTCTAGTTTGGGCCCCACCACCTACACGTAGTAGAAGTCCGCCTAACTTCTTGAGCGCTGTTTCATTTTCAGCAAAAGAGACTGTAACTCCTGACCTGTTTGGTTCACAAGATTGTTCTGATGGTCAGTGGAGATGTGTAGACTCAGATATATGGCCCTAGAGGACACCACACATGGTTTATTCTTCAGCCAGAAAAGGGAGGCCCAGCGCGGCTAAAGGAAAAGGAGGACCCAAGCAAGACTTGAGACTTTTGGTCCTGAGCCTTTTCTAGTCTACCTGCCGTCTCTTCTATAACAACAGCTCCTACCCACTGAACTTTGCACGTTGCTCAACATTACTTGAGAGTCACCTCAATAAAGCTAACCGAGTTTCCCTTTGGGAAAAAGTGTCATCATCATTCTTAATTTATAAAGTCACGCCTCTCGATCTAAAGACTGTGATATCTTAAAAGCTGGAACTCCTCCCCCCTCTGGTCAAGGGGACCGGCCTTCTGAGTAAGTAAGGCTCCACCGGACTACATCACCGGGAGGTCTGTTTGGGTCAAGCACTCACAACCATCTCGAAGGCCGAGAAAACAAATGCTTTGGGGGGGGGGGGCGCTTAATGAAAGTTTCTTGGCTGCAAGTGCAAAATCAGACTGCGTTAGAAGCCAAAGGGCTTTGCCCCAGTCAGACGTGTGGCATTAACAGGATCGCGAAAAGAGCTGGAGGAGCCATGCCACGAGCTCCCCGCCGACCTTGGACCGGCCACGACAGAAAAACCCTGCAGGCTGCAATCCCGCAGTGTGGGGAAAGCGGGTGAGGACAGCAGGACCCCCGGCGCTCCCCTCCGAGGGATGCAACCCGAGGGCGGGAGAGCGGGCAGCTCGCGGGGCCACGGAGCAACCGTCTCCGCCGGGTGCCAGGCCGTCCCGTCCCGTCCCGGCCCGGCCCCGCGCGCTGCGAGCAGGGGTGCGGCCCGCGGAGGTCACTCACCGGGCCAGGAGCTCTAGGAAGATCACATTACTGCAGCAGCCTGCGAACACCAGGCCCACGGCGAAGGCCGGGCGCATGACCGGAGCGGGGAACGGAGGGCGAGCGCAGAGGCGCGGCGCCCGCTTACACCGCCACCCTAGGAAGCCGGACCGCTGCGTCCGCTGCGGCACAGAACATCCCCACCGTGCCGCCGCGCTGCTCTCCTTCGGCGGCACCGCCGCCGGCTCCCCGTCCCCCGCGGCCTCCACCAACGCAGCCGGCCGAGGATCTGTAGTTCGCAGTCAGCCTGGGCCCCATTCATCCGAGGGGGCGTCCCGGACCGAGCCAGACTACACATCCCAGGATGCTGCGCGCCGTGACGTCGGACTATGTAGCCTCCCTCCTCGAGGTTCTTCCGCCCGAGAAGACAGCGGCCCGAGGTGCCCGTCATGCCTCGCGCGGAAAGAGGCCGCTGGGCTTGCTGGGAAGTGAAGTTCCGATGCTGTCAATGTGGTTTCCGGGGAGGCCGCCAAGGGCTCAGAAAGGAACTCGTCCATCGCGGTAACAACAAACTCACAGCTGAGGGCCCTAGAACTACAGACCTGTGATGGATTGTCGGAGGCGTTAGCATCTGAAACAACTGCCCTGAATTGGGTGAAAATAGAAATCCCTGTGAACTCGCCTGTCCACCTCTTGAAAAGATCATTAGACTCTGGGATAGAATCTTGGCTCAGCCCCTGATCAGCTCCACTACGTCAGTCAATTTCTTTGAGCCTGAGTCTCATCCTAGGTAGAGATGGAAACAGTAATGCCTATCTTACCAGGTTCTGTGGATCTTGTTTAAATGCAAGTTATGGGGCCCCTGGATGGGCTCAGTTGGTTAAGCAATTGCCTTCGGCTCAGGTCATGATCCTGGAGTCCCGGGATTGAGTCCCACATCAGGCTCCCTGCTCAGCGGGGAGTCTGCTTCTCCCACTGACCTCTCTCTCTCT
This sequence comes from Mellivora capensis, assembly GCA_004024625.1. Lineage (NCBI taxonomy): Eukaryota > Metazoa > Chordata > Mammalia > Carnivora > Mustelidae > Mellivora > Mellivora capensis. The sequence goes on from PISX010000507.1 coordinate 62,289, forward strand.
CTCTCATTCTCTGTCTCAAATAAATAAACAATAATAATAAAATAAATGCAAGTTATGATTCACTAGAACTGTGCTGTGTCCTGAGATTAGGTATTTCTGGCATGTTCCCAGGTGTCTCTGATGCTACTGGCCCGTGGACCACACTTTGAAGAGCGGATGCCTGTAAAACAGATGACTCTGGAGACCTCTCTATCCCACCTCTCCTGCGGGTTCGGGAACTTTGTGTCAGCTAACCTGTCCTTAGTCTCTTGCTTCCTCATAGCCTATGATCCTGCTCAAACTTACCTTAGTTTTTCATCTGGCCACCAAGTATCTTGAAAGAGCAATCTAAACTCATAGTCTTTGCTTTTTACTCTGATCAAGCCAGAGAATCTGGCTCATTCAGATTCCTAACGACCTCTTAACTGTCAAAACCATATACCACATTCTCGCTTTACTTGATCTTGCGGTGGCTTTGATAATGAAAGCTCCATACTCTTGACATTCTCTTATCTATCTGCTTATGAGATATGAGTCTCCAGTTTCTCTTTCTACTTTTCTTATTTTTTTCAGTTTTGTTTGTGGGCTTTTCCGCCTCTGCCCCAAGTCTACCAAAGTTCTATTATTTTTCCCTCTTCTTACTGCCCTAACCCCTTTCTATTGGTGATCTCATCTCTGTAATTTCAACCATCATAATATGTAACTATGAGCCTATATGTGCATAACTGTCATGTACAGCCCCAACTTCCTGTGTGCCTTAAATAAAACTTCCAACTGCATATTTGACTCCTTCAGCATTATATCCTTATAACCCCTTCTGCTTAAGCATCTACACAGCTCATCTACCCTTCCATATAAGCTCTTGGTTGTTGGTTTTTTGTTTGTTTGTTTTTTTTTTCAGATTTTATTTATTTGAGAGAGAGAGCACAGGCAAGGAGAGCAGCAGAGAGAGAGGGAGAAGCTCCTTGCTGGGCAGGGATCCCAATGAGGTGCTCCATCCCAGGACTCTGGGATCATGACCTGAGCCAAAGTCGGGCACTTAACCAACTGAGCCACCCAGATGCCTCGATAGGGCCTAATTTCTATTACGGACATTATCTACCATCTATTCTCTTTGGGCAGAAACCTGAAAGTTTTCCACAGTCTTCCTCTCCTTCCCACCACACAGTTATTTGATCTCTACACCCTGTCAAGTATGCCTCACAAGTATCTCTAGATTCTAGCCTCTCTGTCCACATATCCTCCTGTGAAAGCCTCTGAATGTGTCGTGGTACCTTCAACCTCTGTCTTCTTCAAACCTTCCCCCATGCTGTCTCCAGACTGTGTTTCTAAAGACAAATTCATACTCTCTCTGTCACATTTCTATGCCAAAATATCTGGTCTAGTTGTCTAGTACTGTGTAATAGACCAATCTGAAGAGTAGTGATTCAAAATATAGTGTAGATCCAAAAAAAATCTTTCTTACAGTTCTTTATGTCATACACATTCAACACAGAGTGAGTCCATTCTCCACTGGGGTTTCTGACGCAGTTGTGTTCAGATGTCAGGTGAGGTTGGAGTCACCTGAAAGCTTGACTGGGCTGAAGGACAACCCTCTCCACACAGTCTCTCTTAGGCTGTGCTTTCTCACAATGCTGTGGGCTCAGGCTAGCTGGACTTCTTATATGATGACTGACACCCCTAGAACAAGTTTTTCAAGAAATCAAGGCAGAAGCTGCAGTGGCCTCAGAAGTCACACAGTGTCACTTGTACCAAATTCTATTGGTTTCATTGGCCAACCCTGATTTCTCCGTGAAAGAGGACTAACATGGGCATCAGTTGGGTGTTGGGTGGGAGGGCATCTCTAGAGCCTAGCTATACAGAATTTCTTTGGCACTCTGTGCAAAATTCACACTTGTAGAAGGTGTACAAGCGTGTCACAATCAACCTCAGTTGCCCTCTGTAGTTTCATCTCCTGCCATTCTTCCCAGTGCTACCCAGACTCTTATGACATTAAACACTCTGTTTTCTGAGTTTACAGTGAGTTTCAAAATTCACATCTCTGTGCATGCCATTCTGCCTGCCCAGAATATCCCCTTTCTCCTGCTCAACCTTTTATGGAAGTGGAGGGTGTGGAGTGAGTAGATACATCTTCACTGTGCAGAGGGAAGGTCCCCTCTCAGATGCTGCCACCTTCCTGTGTGTAGCTTGTCAATGCACCATTCCTGGTTCCCTCTTCTATCTGTAGCACTCCATCCACACCACCTGAACAAATCCATGAAGCATGTTGTACTGTAGTTGTCATTTTCATGTCTGTCTCCCCTGGAGACCATGCCCCTTTGTGGACAGAACCAAGAATAACGAATTCATCTCTTGATTCTTAGCATCATATTCAGTGACTGATACACACTATGCACATATATTTTTTGTTGAATGAATGAGCTTTCCTTTATTATTTGAGTCAAATAATTTGTACCTCATCAATTCAATAAATGTGTGTTTCATTAAATATTTTTATTAAATATTACATATTTTCAGCATGACTAATTTTTAAACATCAAACATGTAAACATAAAAAATGCACTGCTCAATTAATTTGCATAAATGATCATCTGTATAACCAAGACCCTGGTCAAGAAACAGAACATTACCAGCATCCCAGAAGCTCCTTGTTTCCCCTCCCAATCACTAATCAGCCCCATTAGGAATAACCACTTTTCTCTCTTTCCAGCCCCAGAATTTGCTTTGCCTGTTTTGGGACTTCACATAAATGGAATTCATACAGCATATTTTCTTTTGTTTCTGCTTCTTTCACTCAACATTCTGTTTCTGTTTGTTTGTGTTTTCGCATATATTTGTAGTTCATTTATTCTAATCACTCTCCAGCATTCCTTTCCATGAATATACCACAAACAAATTATTTCTCTCTTCTGCTGGTAATGGGCATTTTGGCTGTTATGAATAGTGCTAGTATGGAATTTGTTGTACATAGCTTCTAGTGAACTCTTCAGCACACATTTCTGTTGGCTATGAGTACATTCAACAAGGTCTAATCAAGAAATAGAAATTACACAGTAATGAACAGGGGAAGTTTAATGTAAGGAATTACAAAGTAGTAACAGAGAATTCATCACTATAAGGAATTAAGAAACTCCCAAGATTATACAAATAGCAGATATGAGAAGCAGGTACTACCTAGGACCAACGCAGATAACCCAAGAAAGGAACAAATCTGGAAGAGGGCCTTCTTGAGAGCCAAACTAAGATTCAGGCCTTACTGGAAAGGCTATGGTTAGGGCCCTCCGGCTAGTAGAGACATTCTGTCAGCTACTGATCAAACTTGCTGTGACTCATCCTCTGGGGTCCAGCTGGGTCGCTGGCCAACCCATCAGGAAGCTTCTTGGGAGTATTGTACTTTCTAGGAAGTTGGCTGAGGTCTGGCAGTACTCTCTAGTAATCATCTGTAAGGGTACTGCTAAATTCCCCGAGATGAGGGCCATGGGGTATCCCTTGGGCTGCAGGAACAAGAAGAGAAGGGGCAACACCAGAACCAGGAAGACAGACCACCTCCTCCCACTCTGCTCCCAGAGCACCCCCTGTCACAAAGCTCCCCATTGGGTCACCTAGGCAGAGGACAGACATCCACAGGATCCAGCTCCATCCCCACCCCCACCCCCGCAAAGCCAGGAAAAGGGAATTTGGAGCTGAGAGGCTGCAAATCAACAACCGGGACGCCCAGTTTTAGGTGGGGGTCTTAGGGGTCATTTCATCTTCAATATTTTCATTGTTTCATCGTAAAATCAGATGTAGGCAGTAGAGGCAAGCCTTCATCTCCCAGACTTTTTCTTCTTTTTTCCCCCTGAGTTCAAAATTCTAGCATCCTTGAGTGAATAAAATTTCTTCGACAGCAGCCGGGCTCAATGAGTTCAACCTTCATACAACCCACTTCCCTGGTGAAGAAGGACCCATCACTTTGGGAACGTTCATCATCTCCGTCCGCTTGTTTGTCAGCAGGAAACGCTGTCAAGGTTGTTTTAAAAACCATTTTTGCTTCTAGTTCCAGCCACTCAGACATATTTTGAATCATTTATAAAATCCACTTAACCAAGTTGTTGACAAAAAAATTAAGTAAGATGACTCCTGTGGGATACTGCTTGACAAGTGTCCTTAAGTTGATAATCCTACAGAGATTTGTCACTTGATTTTTTTTTTTGAAAAACCTATTTTCCATATGTACTACATGAGGATGATTTTCTTCTCTCTATATCACATAAATCTTGAGATGCTTGGAGCTGTGTCCTGGAAAGACACACTATAAATATACTTAAGGTGTTATTTATAAAGTCAAAATATTTCTGTTGCTTGTTTCAGAGGTCAGATTCAAGCATGTTGATAGATTTAGGCACTCTAGCTTCTTCAAGGACATTATGCAAGGACAGATGTTCTTTCTCAGAGCACTGCATTAAGACACACAGAGTTTTGGAGTTTGGGCTAGGAAGGCAATCTTCCCGACCGGAATGCTAGTGGCAAAGGTCAAGGACTTTGTCTTTTTAGCAGTAGCATCCTCTACATCTAGATACATCTGGCTTAGAGCAGATGTTTAGTTAGTAAAGGAAGGAAGATAGGAGGAAAGAGAAAAGGGATGGAGGATGGGGGGACAGAGGAAGGGAGGGTGGAAGGAAGAAGGAAGGATTTTTAGTAAAACTAGCCCCTTTTAAGGGAACTCTTTTTTTTTCTTAACAGATTATTTATTTGTCAGATAGAGAGAGAGCGCAGGCGCGGGTGGCAGGGAGAGGGAGAAGCAGGCTCCCCACTGAGCAGGGAGCCTAATGAGGGACTTGATCCCAGGACCCTGGGATCATGACCTGAGCCGAAGGCAGACACGTAACCGACTGACCCACCCAGCCATCCCTTTAGGCAACTCTTAAATTTTTTTTAATAACATATAATTATATTATTAGCCCCAGGGGTACAGGTCTGTGAATCACCAGGTTTACACACTTCACAGCACTCACCATAGCACATACCCTCCCCAATGTCCATAACCCAACCACCCTCTCCCTACCCCCCTACCCCTGGCAATCCTCAGTTCGTTTTGTGAGATTAAGAGTCTCTTATGGTTTGTCTCCCTCCTGATCCCATCCTGTTTCATTTTTTTCCTTCCCTACCTCCCAAGTCCCCCCACTTTGCCTCTCAAATTCCCTTTAGGGGACTCTTATACACAAACAGGAAAGGGGCTGAAAGTGCTACGTAGCGCCAGTCCTCAGTGTCTGAGGCCATGGGCCAGCTCAGGATGGCAGGAATCTGGTGACCTATGTGCCTTGCAGTTTCCTCCTTCATTTCTATTTAAATTGGTATTTATTAAATTGTATTATTGAATCGAGGCTGAAAATCTAACTATGGGGAAAAGACACTGTTACACCACTTCTACTAAACATGATAGCAGAGAACCAAGTTTTCTACACAGTGTGGCATGTCTCAGAGTTATGCACCATGCTTTCCTCCTCTTCCTGCCCAACCCGGAATGACCGAGATTTTAAGGGAAAGAAACTGACCCATGGGATCGTTTAATTTCAATTTCCCTACACTGGTTCTGTTCCCTTTTGCCCAACTGAGGTATTAAGTGCGTGTGAAGCTGTCACTAACCCACATCCTGAAACATGCTTTGATCTGTTCTGGGTGGCAGAGGGGAGGGAGGGAGGGAGGGAGGGAGGGAGGGAAGACAGTACATCATGGTGTCTGGCAATTTCAGCCCAGGAACGCTTCCACACGTAACTCATCAACCCCTCCGTCAATTACTACAAGGTAGACAGGGATTATTATTCCTGGGAGGAAATTTGAGGGTTAAGAAGGTTAAATATATTTTCTAAGGCTCACAAATTTCAATGCATGTGGGGCCAGGCGGGTAAGGTATATGTGCCAAACCAATTTTTCAGGTAAATGTGGGAAACTGGCTGCAGAACATAAGAATTTTATTAAAGAGTTGGAAAGTCTGTCCGGATATGCTCAAATTCACATTAAAAATTTTTTAGGGGTCCCTGGGTGGCTCAGTCGGTTAAGCATCACCTTTAGCTCAGGTCATGATCTCCAGGTCCTGGGACCTAGCCCCGCATCAGACTCTCTGCTCAGCGGGGAGCCTGCTTCCCCCTCTCTCTCTGCCTGCCTCTCTGCCTACTTGTGATCTCTCTCTCTATCTCTCTGTCAAATAAATAAAATCTTTTAAAAAAATTTTAATTGTTTAATGTACACATAACATAAAATTTACCATTTTAATCCTTTTTAAGTGTACAGTTTGGTGGTATTAAATACATTTACATGGCTGTACAACCAACACCACCATCCATTCCCACAGCTTTTTTCATCTTGCAAAACTGAAACCCAGTACCCTTTGAACAATAACCCCCTATTCTTCTCTCTCCCCAGCCCTTTGCAACATCTTAATTTTTTGGCTCCATAAATTTGACTAGTGAAGTACATCATTTAAGTAGAATTATACAGTACTTGTCTTTTTGTGACAGGCTTATTTCACTTAGCATACTGTCCTCCAGGTTCATTCCTGCTGTAGTATATGTCAGAATTTCCTTCCTTTTTAAAGCTGGGTAATATTCCATTGTATGTATCTACCACATTCTATTTATTCATTCATCTACTGATGGACATATGGATTGCTCTCACCTTCTAGCTATTGGGAATCATACTATTATGAACCTGGGTGTGCAAATATCTCTTTGAGACTGGTTTTAATACTTTTGGGTAGATACCCAGAAGTGGAATTGCGAGATCATTCCACTGGATCATGGTAATTCTATATTTAGTTTTTTGAGGAATAGCGTACTGTTTCCACAACAACCACACCATTTTATATTACCAGCAACAGTATGCAAGAGTTCTCCATTTATCTCCCCAACTCTTGTTATTTCAGGGGTCTTGCTTATTTGTTTGGTAGTAGCAATCGTTAGGGATGTGAGGCAGTATCTCATTGTGGTTTTGATTTGCATTTCCCTAATTATTAGTGATGTTGGGCATCTTTTCATGTGCTTATTAGCCACTTCCATGTCTTTGGAGAAATGCATACTCCAAGTCCTTTGTATCCACATTTTTAAAGGATGGAACACACCCATCTTTGAGACAGATCTCTTTGCAGACTGCTGGCTTATGACCGATGATCATACCCCAAATGACAGTACCAGGACACGGAGGAGACAGCCCTCACTTGACCCCTGCTCAGTTTGGACCACCATTTTACCCCAACACCATGCTCCCTTTGGGATTGGTGATTTTTTTTTTTTCAAAATCTTTTTTTTTTTAATCTTTTTTTTTTTTTAATTTATTTATTTGTCAGAGAGAGAGGGAGAGAAAGTGAGCGAGCACAGGCAGACAGAGTGGCAGACAGAGGCAGAGGGAGAAGCAGGCTCCCTGCCGAGCAAGGAGCCCGATGTGGGACTCGATCCCAGGACGCTGGGATCATGACCTGAGCCGAAGGCAGCGGCTTAACCCACTGAGCCACCCAGGCGTCCCTGGGATTGGTGATTTTTTTTTTTTAACTTTTTCTTCATTTAAAATTTTGTTTGCAGATTTGTTTTTGAATTTGTAATACAAAGAAATTTACCAGCATAAAATAATTTCCCTTCCTCTCCTAAACTCCAGTCACCCAGTATCCCTACTTTGAGACTACCATTGTCAGTAATGTTTTGTGCATCCTCACATGTATTATAAAATAGATGTTTTTAAAAAGTTTAGATGCTATTTTTTTCCTTAACAATCTATCTTGGAGAATGTTCCATATTAGCACAATCTTGTTTTTTTTTAATGACTGCATAATAGTCCATTTATGGACCTGCCATCTTTTTTTAAAAATACTTCATTTTTTTATTTGAGAGAGAGTGAGAGGGAGAGAGCACAAGAAGGGGGAGCAGCAAAGGTAGAGGGAGAAGCAGGCTCCCTGCTCAGCAGGGAGCCTGATGCGGGGCTCAATCCCAGAACCCTGGGATCATGACCTGAGCCGAAGGCAGATGCCTAACTGACTGAGCCACCCAGGCGCCCCTGGATCTGCCATCTTTTATTTAACCAGTCCTCTGTTGTTGGGTTTTTAGACTGTTCTCAATCTTTTACTCTAACAAACAGCATTGCATTGACTATCAACAGCATGTATTTCTGAGTAAACCAAACAGGAGGACAACTGGCCATTACTTAGTTATGAATCATAACTGATTCAAAATTATACCAAGCACCAGGCTTGGTAGTACCAAGCTTTCATAGGACTCCTGTAGTTAAGAATGTTTCTTCTTAAGCCTTCTCCCTACAGCCACACAGTTAAAAACAAAACAAAAAGACCAAAGTAGATATTTAACTTAATACTTATGAACAATATAAAATATTATATGGTATACCTCATGCATTGTCTGAAAACTACGGCCTAACAATAATTCCTCAGAGATCTACTATCACTGGGGAAATAAATGTTAATGTCACAAGCAAGATTTCAACCTGGTAATTAAGCCAAAATTTCCAGGTAATGTGAATTTTAGGATTGAAAGCGAACCGAAAATTGTACTGAAATAATTTTGAATGGATGTCTTCATGGAATTCCCCACCTTATCAAATCCAACACAGTGAACGTTGGTTAGCCTTATCTTGTGCCCACAGCATCGTGGTTCCGAGCAGCCATTACTGCAATGTGGTGATTCTTACTGAGTCACTGGATGAACCATGGTCTGAGAGCCCTGATACGAAATGGCCCCCCATTTCCTCCAGGAAATGGTCTCCGTGGCTCAAGACTGATGAATGCTCCTCTAGCGCCCTCTGCTGTCTGGTACTCACCCTAGCCTAGTGCTTAACATGCCACCGAGATGGATCCCTTGTCCCTCTCTTCTCCCCAAGCTGCAAGCCCTGTGAGGACAAGGATCGTGTTCTTGGTACTTTCGAGTCCCCGGGCTCCCAACAGTGCCTCACTTACAATAGTCACTCATAAATATTTGTTAGGTGAATGAATGTCTGAATAAATAAAAAAGGAGGGAGTGAATAGTTCGAATTCTCTCCACGTTTCAGTTTTAATTTCGTCTTTTGTACTGTGGCTCTCCGTACATTCAGCATGCTGGCCTCTGGCCACTGTCCCTTCCAACCCTCTGTAACCTGAGAAGCCCGACTGACTAAGCATGTGGCTGGCTTTAAAAGCGTGTAAGGCATGAAGAGCTCCCTGTGATTCAAGTTTATAGCTTTGGTGCATAATCTTTCTGACAGGTGTTTTGGGAATTCAAAGACATACATTATTTTTCCTTCTGGTTCTTGAGTTCTGCATAGAGTTATCAGTCAGCTGACTGCTAGGTTAGAAAGTTATTGCTGTCTTGTAAGGCTATAAAAATTAATTAAGAGTCGAGTTATATGCTCAACGCCCACGTGGGAAGTACGGGATTATATATCACAGAGCTTGCAAAGGTAAGAGCTTAATATGTATTTGTTGATTGATAAAGGAAAAGTGCAGAGAATGTTCCACTGCCCTCAACAATAATAGCTAACATATGGAGCACTTAATGTCAGACACTTTACTAAAATTATCTCATTTAATCTTCATAAAAATCCAGTGGGATAGGCACTATTATGATCTCCATTTTACAGAGGAGGAAATTGGGGGCTTAGAGAGATTAAGAGACCTTTTCAAAGTGACATAAAGTTGCAAGCTTGGCTAACATCCAGATCCATCTGATTCTAGAGACCAGAGTCATAACTGCTCTGCTCCCCTGTCCCAAGAGATTTTCAGTTTTATCAGAGAGACACGATAAACACATATGAAACTACCAGCACTTCTCAAAACAGTCCAGCTTATGACCGTGCCTTTGGTACTTCTCTTCCACTCACCTACTGCTCTTCCCTGTGAACCTGTCCCCCAGCCACACTGAGTTCCTGCTGTTCCTGTAGTATGCTGAGCACAGCCCTGCCCCAGGGCCTTTGCACTTGCTGTTCTTTCTGCCTGGAACACTCTTCCCCCAGCTTTATCTATGGCAATCTCCCTCATTTTGTTATCTTCTGTGCTTAAATTACTTCCTCGGAGAGACCATTCCAGACCACCGTCTCTGAAACAATATCCTCTGACATTCTTTCTGGATGTATCCTGCTTTATTTTCTTTATTTTATCATTACCTAACTTGATATCAGCTATCTTTTTATAGATTTACTTTTAATTTCTGTGTCATCCACTAGATAGTAGACTCCAGAAAACCAGGGGCTTTGTATGTTCCTCCAGCAACTAGAACAGTGCCCAGCACATAGCAGTGCTCAATATATACTTGCCAAATGAATAAATTACTTTATTACACAGCAATTATCTTGAAGACAATTGATAAGTATCGAACAGCAGCTCTGCACTAGGCATTTTGCCAGAAGTTTTACATTACGCTCTCTCATGTGTTCCTTGGTCACACCCCGATGAGAGAAGCATATCATTTTCTTCTCCTTTTACAGACACAGAAAAGAAAACCAAAGTTCAGAGAAATGGAACAGGTGCTCCTGGGCTCCTTGGCTGAGCCGGGATCTGGATGAGCTCTCCCCGCCCCACCCCTGCTGTGGATTCTGTCCTGGGAGTTCATTGTCCCAGAGCTTTGTTTCCTTGCAGATTACAGGCTGTATCTGCAAAGTTTATATAGCAGATGGTTTCTCCTTGGTTTTGCTCTAATAGTATTTCAACAAATTCTAATAGGACAGAGAAGAATGGATCAGGGGCTTTTCAAGCATAGGCCTAACACCCAATCGCACACAATCACACAAGGGTCAGATCACCAGGGAGCTGTTTATCTGGGACGAGATTTCCTCCAGGATGCTTCAGATCCCCCCCCCCCCTCTTTTTTTTTCAGGCACTACAGATGGCTCAGAAAGTACAATAACTCAGCAAACAGTAACAAGGACAGTGGCCCGAGCAGCTCCACGGCACAGAAGGGGTGTCCCTGCCCACCTCTCTAACACAAGGAAAGCTCATTCCTACGCAGAAGGCTTTCCAAAGTTTTCAATAATGTGGCAACAGGTGGTTTTGGGTTTTGTTCTGTTTTTTCCAAGTGTGGTTTTTGCAAACAGCCTTACCGGCTGGTCTCTGATTACTGGCATTACATCACACCCTCGGAAAGTGGAGAGTCAATCCCCCATCTCCTGCTGTTGCATAATCATACCCCACCTTTAACAAGCCTACCCCATTCCCTTGAGATTGTATTTGGGGGAAGGGGTGAGGGAAGACAGTTCTTTCATGCAAAATTAAAACAATTCAGAATTGATCCCAACGTTGTTTCCCACGAGGCACCAACGTGGCGGTCCGGGTTTTTGTTACAAAGAAAAGTTTGGGCATTTCTTTATTAACAAAACTTCTAACGATACGGATGCTTTTTTGTTGTTGTTCAAGAGTCAGCTTTGGTTTCCTCCTCCACGCCAACACCCATAATTTCGTGGAACGGTGTAGGGTGTTATGGGGGGTGGTGGGGGGTGGATTTGAAAAGAGGTTCCAGATGGCTCAGCGTCAAGCCTGTGGCAGTGACAGCTGAGAAGGGGGAAGCTGCAGCACACCCCGAGATGTCATGTGGTAACGGGGCGGCAGGGGGGCGGGAGTGGGATTGGGGGGGGCTGGGGGGTGGCCAGGCAGCTGCTCTGTTGCAGGAAAGCTGTCTCACCTTCACACAGACCCATGCGGGGTTGGAGGGCTCATTATCTGCATTTCACAGTTCCCCAAACACTCAATAGAAGTTCAGATAGGTTGACAGTTAACACAAGGTCACACCTAAGATCTACTTCTCTGCTTACGAGCCTTCATTAACCCCCTATCTCTTTACAGGAAAAGCCCCAAACTTCCTTCCAGGGCCCCCCATACTCTGTCTTCCCAGCCTCATCTCACATCCACCAGCACATGCACCAGAACCTGGGTTATGAGAACCGCTTGGGACTCCCTGAGCATGAGCATGACAACCTTTGTCGCTCTGGTCTGTCAAGGTCTCCGGTGCCTTTAGAGCCACCTGGCAAATGTCTGCTCATGGCTTCAGGTCCGCTCAGCCCTGTGTCTCAATCTCTACACGCTGCCATTTGCCATGAACACAACTGACCATGGGTCATTTCAAAACATTCTTCAGTGGTTTCCCATTGCCCATCAAATATGGTCCAATTGATGGCCCTCTTGCTGTAAACCACTGCCTACCCCAACTTTTGTGTTCTAGAACTGCATTGTGCATCTGACTTGGATGCTACTAGCCCCATGTGGCTATCAAATTTAAAGTATTTAAAATTAAATAAAATGGAATCCTCAGTTCCTTAGTCAGATTAGCCACTCAACAGAAACAAGTGGCTATCTATGGCTGCCATTTTGAATAGATTTATAGACATTTCCATTGTTATAGAAAGTTATGTTGGATAGCATTGTTCTAGAGCCATCTACCCCCACTTTTTTGCACCATTTTGCCTGTGCCTGTCCTTCTGCTTGGACTGCCCTTGCCATCCTTATTCTTCTGCATAAATTTTTGTATCTTCCAATAGAAGTTCAGACATTATATACTCCAGGAAACTTTCGATTAAACCTGACCAGGGTAAGTGCCCCATTTGGGGTACTTATAACTTCCTCTATCTACCTGGATCATACCATGTACTCTCTTGGGTACTCAGTGTACCCAAATTTGGGAGACCTCAAGGTCAAGGACCCTGTGCCTTATTCTTCTATTTCTGATGCCTTCATATAAGCAGGGCTATGCCAATCTTTTTCAGCACCAGCATCCCTGTGCTTAGCTTCCTAACTGGTTCATAGTAGCTGCTCAATAAACACTTGTGAAATGAATAAGTGGATGAGTTAGTAACTCTGCATAGGTATCAGTAACACATCCTTTGGAGAACCTGGAATTGTAAATCTTGACATTTTTCTGAACAATTAAGTGTGTTATTAGAACAGAGCTTCCTTTTCTTTCTTCTTCCTCTTTATTTTTTGGGTATTTTTTTCCTGTTTACCATAGAATAAAAGGAAAATACAGATAATTATCAAGGAAAAAAATCACCTGGAGATCACAACCTTCCAGTATCCTCTTTCTTAATAGTGTTATTAACTCTTCTTTGGTATTCATTGATCCAGTATGTGTTGTTCAGTTTTTATCTGGTTGCACATTTGCACTGAGCAGATGGGACCCAGGGCAACTGTACACAAGAAGCTTTTTCCAACAAGTCTGGAGAGGGAACTACAAGGTTATTCTCCAAAAAGAGCTACATTCTGAGGACACTACTAGTTTGCCAGAAAATACCCTTTTCTAGTTTCTTGGCCCAAAAGATATGGGGAAAGGGAAGTTTAGAAAAATATTGCTTGACTCATGAAAACTAGTCAGCATCTTAGTGGAAAAGCAGTGCTTAACTTAATCATAGAAAACTGTGATGGTCATTCTCCATTATCCTCCCAGGTCCCTTTTCTACTCTTCTGTCCTGATTTGAGCCCTGGGAACTGTGCTCAACTGGAACACATCACCCAGGCTCCCTGGCTCCCTGGTTTCCAGGTGAATTTGGCAAATAGAAGGCCAGGACATCAGAGGACAGGAAGAGAGAGAGGTTGGGTCTTTATTCCCCTTGCCCCTCATCCCTTGGGCCATGGTTCAAGCAAGGACTCCATTTTCCTATCTAGAGCCACAATCCCTGACAGATTGTTTCTTTCCCATGAATATAGCTCATGCCATCTTCCAGTAGTAATGTTCTTCCCTTTGTCCCTTTAGGCTGGGTTGGTAACATCTTCCCAGTATTACTGGTCCCTGGTCACGTCACCACCCTCCATTGGTTCTCTTATCTCTGTACACATTTCTGTGGGAAGTCCTGCCTTAACACTCAATTTAGTTAACTCTTTGATTGCGCTACTTATTCCCCTTGGAGATCCTGAAAGAGACAGCATCAAACTCTGCTCCATCTTCTTTGGGGGCTCCCTATCCCCCAACTTAATGTAGCCATTGGTTTTGTTGGCAAGACCAAGAATTGGCAAATTCCAGATGGGGGAGGCCATGCAGATCCATCCACTGCCTGTTTTTGTCAATAAAGTTTTATTGGACCTCGGCCATGCTGCAACAGCAAAGTTGAGTAGTTATGATAAAGCCTATAATATATTAACTATATGGCCCTTTACAGAATGTTTTGTATCTCTTCTAGACTTATCCCAAACTGGAATTACGGTTTGTGTCCAGACTCATGCATAAAAGGCACAGAGTCTTCACACATGCTGACTCCATTACTGACTTCAGTGCTGTTGAGCAAGCATTTCTCTGAGCACCTCAGACTGGGTAACTCTGACCACAGATGATGATGGCATCAGACAGACCTGGATTCAAGTCTCAGTTCTGATATCTACTGGGTGTCCTTGAACAAGTTCTTAGAATTCTCTAAACTGACCTCATTTTCTTAATCTATAAAAAGGGAATAATAATACTATCTTTTTCTCTCCTTGACTTGTAATGAGAAACAGGTAAGTTGATATGATGGAAAATGCTCGACACAGGGCGTGGTCCACAGTGAAGGCTTCAAAACCATTAGCCACCATACACTAGGCTCTGTGCTAAGAAAGGTGGGGGAAATAAAGACATGAAAGACGTAGTCTTGTGCCTCAAGGAGCTACAGATACATGAAGGAGAGTGTTGGCTTCGCAGCAGAGATTTTCTCGCATTCAATATGAGACACGAGCACAGCCTGACAGCCTTCCTCCCCAGCCCTGGGTCCTTTCCAAACTCCCAAGTCCATCCTTTGTAGTCCTAGCTGGGAAAACTGCAGAACCTCATGCTTGGGAGAATGGTCTTCCTTATTGCCACTGCCCTGTTTTCTTCCCATCAGGTGGTAGAGCTCCATTAAAGGTGATGTATGCTCTATTTGGAAGTCATTATTTCAAGGCCACCAACATCCATTGATTTGGGTGGAAAGACACAGCGACTGTGGAATGTTTCTTACTTTCTATTGACCTGGGACCATGATTCATCTTCAGCGGCAGCTACCAGACCACGGTATCATCAAAAAAGATCTCAGCAAACTTATTGTCATTCCATAGGAGTCTTAGTGACAACACAGAGCTGATGGAAGGGTCTTATGCATCATGAATATGAATATCATCATTCAAATTACTCTGGTGGATGTCGAAGATAAAAGGAAATGTTTTATTTTGTGTTCATTAAGCACTAGAGGGTATGCTTCCCCTGACTGCCAACTCATTATATCTGTAATGGTTAATGGGAGTTAAATTCCAACATCACATCAAGGAGTGGGGGGGAAATGATCCCTCAAGTATTTGGAAACTTCTTCCGCTAAATTGCAGATCAAAGCTAGGTTATGAACTTCGAGGCTGTCTTGCTAATGGATTTGACTAGCTGTATTCTTTGAATTTTTTTCCCCTCCAAACACTAACTTTCCGTAAGTAGAGATAATTACAGGAATTTTGTAAGCGTGAGATGTCATGAGTTCTACCAGAGCCAGCCCTCCCCACGATAGGTTTCCCTCCCAGGGAAGAAACAGTAAGATTGAACAAATGCCTGTTAAGTATCAAGAGCCTTCCTTACGCCCCTCTCCCTTCCATTTCACAAAACCCCAGTAAGACGCTTCTGTCTTACAGATGAGGAAACTGAGGCCTGGGTTGATTAGGTTGCCTGCCCTAAAGCACACAGGGGACAGGAGAATGAGGCCATACACCCAATGCAATCCAGTTTAAAAACACATTCTAGGGTGCTTGGGTGTCTCATTAGTTAAGTGTCGGATTCTTGATTTCAGATCAGGTCATGACCTCAGGGTCATGAGATTGAGCCCCAAGTCCGGCTTCCTGCTCCACAGGGGGTCTACACAAGGCTCTGACTCTCTCTCTCTCTCTCACTCTGCCCCCTCCCTGCTTGCACAAACATGCTGCTCTCTCTCTGAAAAACTAACCAACAAATAATAACAACAAAGCCACGTTCTAATCCACTGCTTGGGGTCATTCCCCAGCCCCTGTCAGATTTCTACTCTATGATACGTGTTCTCCAGGGCTGGGGTGTGCAAACAAGATGAGGGAAAACTGGGACGCCTGGGTGGCTCAGTGGGTTAAAGCCTCTGCCTTCGGCTCAGGTCATGATCCCTGGGTCCTGGGATTGAGCCCCACTTTGGGCTCTCTGCTCAGCAGGGAGCCTGCTTCCTCCTCTCTCTCTGCCTGCCTCTCTGCCTACTTGTGATCTCTGTCTGTCAAATAAATAAATAAAATCTTAAAAAAAAAAAGATGAGGGAAAACTGAGCTGACAAAATGGCCAGAGAGGTATGACCGACTCATATGAGCCCATGCAAGCTGTCTGCCCACGTGGTTTTCTCCCCTTCCCTAAAACTAGACCTGCGGATGAGAAAATGCCTTTGTCCCAGGTCATGGTCAGTGAGCAGCTGGGAAACTGCCCCTCTGTGACTCGGGTGAGGAAGGCACGTGGAGAGAAGGGAAGGAGCGTGGAGAAGAGAGGAGGGACATCCTGAGTTGTGACCTCAGCAAGCTCCTGGGATGGGAAGCTCCTCCCTGTGTCTCATCTCACTGAAGGAGAACCTTCTAGTGACTTCCGGAAGGAGAGAAACCTCAGACAGCTCAGCCCCGTGCAGGTTTTAATAACATTTAAGACAAAATGTCTCTGCTGTGGAGTAAAACCTGCTCTCTCGTTACTGAAGATAAAGGAGAAAATGAATCCCCGCTCTCTTTATACCGCCTTCCTGGGACTGCTTCTCGGCTCTAAACAGAACAGGGTCCAGCTTTGTAATCTTCCTCCCAGGACCCATTTTCTGGGTCGGGGTAATATTTGTGTTGTTCTCCTTTGTGCTCCCTTTGTATTAGCCTGTCTGGGGTGAAATGTGGGGCCCAAGAGGAGATGGAGACGGATTTGCTAAGCAACGCTTGGAGTAACAGACGACCCTGCTGAGACCCCACCTGGAAAGCCATGCTCAGCTCTGAGCCTCTAATTACCAGCCAGGTACAGACAAATGGGGTGAACACTGGGGGAAAAGCAATGGGACTGATGGAGGAGGACAACTGAATTTATGAAGAAAGATTAAAAGAGCTGAACAGGAAGAGCTCCAGAAATGATGTTCTGGGGGAAACTTGGGGACCATCTACTTATATCTGAAGGTTGTAAACAGTCAGCGGGGCAAGAATTATTTTGGTGAGACCTAAGAAATATAACAAAGAGTAATGAAAAGAAATATATAACAATAATGGACTGTAATTTTATACCCATTCCCATCCCAGGAAATCTCAAAACATTTTACGGCTTAGGATAATATACGCAGTACAGTGGGGTGCGTTCAGACTGCAAAGTGGCTGGTAATTTTGCTAAAGCCCTTGCAAAAACAACAGTTAGCGAGAGGGTAATGGGCACTTGGTGGGTAAAGAGTAGGAGGCTGGCTTGGCTCGGCTGGCAGCCCCCCTCCCAGGGGCGGTGGAGGTGGGGTCCAGTCTTGTTTCTTGTAAGTCGGGCCACTTACAAAGCTTCCTGCTGCCGTGCTCAGGGGCACACACAATTCAAACCCCATTTAAAAAAAAAAAAAGGCAGAAGACTAGCATGTAAGCCTTTTAAGGACAGGGACTTCGCTGTTCTAGTCACTCCTGCCTTACCTGCAGCAGCCAGATCACTTCCTGGCCCCCCACAGCAGAGGCTCCGTAAACGTTACCTTAGTGAGTTCCCTCGATGAGTCTCGGTTGTCTCAGCATAAGGGAAACTGACAAATTGCCCGTGTCCTTTATGTCTGCAACCTGATTCCTGCAGCCTGTTTTTAATCTCTGAGAATTCTGATCCTTTCAATGGTCCTGTGGGATCCACGAGTGGTCTTCTCCCTGGTTTACCAATGGGGAAACTGAGGCGCAACACTGTAACCCGAGACCCCTTCACACCACAGGAGGCCAGTTCAAACCCGGAGCTCCTGAGTTTTCAGACAGTTCTTGGGAGCCCTTGAGTATCATCTCCTGCCAGGGTCCAAGTTCTATGTCTCTAAGCTCCTTGCCTCCTGCATTGCATGAACTTTGAGGACGTCGTGAGATTAGAAAGAAACTCTTCACACGGAATTGGTTAAGTGCAGAAAGTAATGATCTCATTATAGGGAAATCTATAAATCTGGGCCAACTCCCCTCTGCTGCTAATTACCGGTACCTGAAGTCTCTGGCACGCGTTGTTTGCACAATATATAATTCAGCAGGTGATGCGCTTCGCCGTTCCAAGTAAGAGAGGAAGAGGTGCTCCGCCGCTGTCCTTTTCCTGCCTCCCATCTGGTTAGGATTCTTAACGGCTGCATACGGGGCGGGTAATGTGTTTTCCAACCCAAGTTTTCAGAGCGTCCTCAACTTGAAATTGCCGAGGCATCACAAGGATTCAGAGGTCTCCTCCCTCTGGTTCCTTGGTTGGCATGCATCAGTATCGTTTTCTATTTTGTCATTAATACAGAGTCAACAACACGCCAGATAGCCATATGGGGGCCGGAAGGGGGCAGACCCAGTCCTGGGCAGAGCCTCCCTGGAGAGTGTCACAGGAGCTTTGAGAAGCTGAATCGCAAGGGACAACTGTTGTTGTCTTGGGGAACGAGGCCATTGTGGGCTCTCCACTGTGTGGGAAGCCGCTGAAACCCCCTTTTCCCCAGCAAGGGTTTCAGGGGTGATGGCCTGACCAAGGGCAACCCAGGGTGGACGGGCGGCAGACACAAGACTTCCAGGGATGTGCGGTGGGGCTGTGTGACAGAGAGAACACTCTGGCTTGGCTTTTCCTCTCCCATTTCCTAGCGTTCATGGCTTGCTTCATTTCTGCAGGTTTCTCTCTGCCCAACCGCTCAGCAAGTCAGGTCAGACCTCTCGGTCCTACTTCTGAGGGGCAGAGAAGTGAAAAAAGAACAAAGATTCTGAAGCCCATTGACTTCCCTTAATTCTTCTCTTTGAGACGTCACACCCCAGCTCCTTAGAGACCTAGATGTGATTTGCGAAGGTCAAATTAGATATGTAAGAACAAAAAAGCCAGGTGCCAGTTAAGAAGTACTCTTTTTTTTTTTTTTTTTGGAAAGAAAATGTTAATAGCTGCACCTCAGACACCCTGTAGACTTTCCAGACGAGGTGGGTAATGATTAAGTGACTCCTCCTCTTCTTTTTTTTTTTTTTTAATCAAAGATTTTTTTTTTTTCCCCTTCTTTTTGGTCTTTTACCTGGCAGTGAGGAGTGTTCATTAACTGGATGAACAAAGGGAGCCCATTTGGGCAATGTGCTTTGAAGGGAAGGAATTAGGTTCATTTGCAGTTTGACTCTAGATTTTGTGGGGGGAAAAAATTACGCAGGTTTATTTTGGCTCCTGAAATGGTGACTGGCAGCTCTAAATGCCCAATTGTTCAGTGTGATCCGGGTGTTCCAATGGTCTCAGAGTCTGCATGGGGCTGAGACCCACACCCTAATGTTCTCAAAGAGAGAAATTCCTCCTCCATTTGCAGAGGGATCCTATGTGATCTGCATGTCACATGTCACGGTCATTCGTCCACTCGGAACGTGCCCAGGAAAGAAGTAAATCCGGGCATGGGAAAGGCACAGTTCCTACGGTGTTCGGAGTCATGGGTGGATTGATGATTCTAATGGAGCGCGGCATGTCTGATTTGTTCCTGCGAAAATGATTCTTTCGAGGGTCTCTTCATCAAGCCCTAATTTGCAAATGTGTAAGTTGATCTATAAGATTTGACGGGCTTTCATTTTAATGTAAGGCACTAAAGGAAGGGGACCCGTGTAGAGTGACAGGGAAAGTAGCCATTTTGGAATCAGATATATCTGGCGTCAAATTCTAACTCTGCTTCTTTCGAGGTGTTGTGACCTCATGTGAGTGGTTCAAAACCCCGCAGCTTCAGTTTCTCATCAATAAAAGGGAATCACAGCACCAACCCTATTATAACAAGAATGCAGTAGAATCCCATATGTAAAGCTCCTGGCACATGGGATATACTCAGTGAATTTCAGTCTCTCTTTACCCTCCATCTGCCTTAAAAATGCATCCGCTTAAATGCAGAGCCAGGGTCAACGGAGATGGCTCTGTTCATGTAAGAGAGAACTGTTGCTAGGTGTGCTCCAGACAACTGCTGTCGCAGTGGCCAGATCACACCCAGAGCCACGTGAGGCTTTGAGGCCCCAGGAGGGGCTTTGGGCAGCTGCTCCCTGCACACCAACTTTGTTTTGAATCCAGATCCTTTAATGCCTTGTTCCTCATTGGAGACAGGGTGGGACCCGGGGGAAGTCCGCTTGGCCTGGGAGCGGGGAGCTGGGTGGCCAGTGGCACCACCAAACCCAAGTCTCTTCCGTGCTTTCTTCCTAGGTGGGGAATGTGCACATTTTCCTGGGTTCCCAGGGAGAGACACAGAGAGCTCCCCTGCATTCTCAGAGCTTCTGCAGAATGCCCTGCTCTCGCAGTGGTGGTAGAGAGTAAGCAGAGGCTCTTTGGAACCTGGGAAATGCATGCTGCCCACATGTCAGTGTGGCTGGTGGCCCTGCTTTCCTCCCCCGGTGAACATAGAGTTATTCCCTTCATGTTACGGAAGGACAAGTGCCTGCTCTGTCTTGCAAAGCAGGGGGAAACTTCCGCGTTCTACCTTCTCCTACTTTCTCCTCCACCCTTTCAGATTCTCCTGGAGATTCTCTCTTTAAAATCCAGTTTTGTTTTGGGGAGCCTGGGTGGCTCAGTCATTAAGCGTCTGCCTTCAGCTCAGGTCATGATCTCAGAGTCCTGGGATCAAGCCTCACATTAGGCTCCTTGTTCAGCAGGAAGTCTGCTTCTCCCTCTCCCACTCCCCCTGCTTGTGTTCCCTCTCTCACTGTCTCTCTGTCAAATAAGTAAAATCTTAAAAAAAAAAAATCCAGTTTTGTATAACACAAGTGGGAAAAATCACTTCCCTCAAGCTGACGGCTTCCACAGTCCTTAGAGATGCTGATAAATGCCTGGTGTGGCTTGAAACCAACTCAGAATGCTCTAGGAGGTTTCCCGGTGGCATGAAGGTGGAGTGGGGGTGTGCTTGGGGAGGTTCAGGAGTGAGAGGGAGAGCATGAGAGCCAGGAGGCTGGGAGAGGGTGAGGAAGAGTAAGGAAAATGGAGAGGTAGGGTCATGGACGAGAGGTGGGATTCAGGGGAGGGAAAGGTATAAAGATCCTTGCTGGGGAGCCCAGCTCTCCCACAATTGTGTAATGCAATTCTCTTTCTGCCTCCTTGAGACACTTTCAGGGAAGGCATATGTTACCTTTCAAAACCTTCCATGAGGGAATTTATATTTCTTTTGCATATAGCCCTGGGCTAAGACGTGCCTTCAGTCAAAGAGCCTAGCTAACTTCAGGGGCTGGGGAGTAGTCATACATGCCTGATGGGCTCCGCACGCTGTTTACACTGTTTGAACATTTCACGTTCACCTGCTCACCTAACCCTTGCAGTAATCTTACATTTAGCCCCATTTCGCAGAGTAAGAAACCAAGGCTTAGCAGGCTTTTAAAAAATTACACAACAGGGACTCCTGGGTGGCTCAGTGGGTTGGGCCTCTGCCTTTGGCTCAGGTTGTGATTCCAGGGTCCTGGGATCAAGCTGCACATCAGGCTCCTTGCTCAGCAGGGAGCCTGCTCCCCCCCACCCCCCGCCTGCCTCTCTGCCTACTTGTGATCTCTCTCTCTCTATCAAATAAATAAATAAATAATTACACAACAAACATCTATTTCTCATTGTTCTGGAGGCTGAGAAGTCTAAGATCAAGGTACCAGCAGAATCGGGAAAGTGACACAGCTGTGCAGTGGTGCGGCTGGGGTTGGTTAGAAGCTTGGGCGCAGGGGTGCTTGGGTGGGAGGGAGCCTGTTTCTCCCTCTCCCTCTGCCTGGTGCTTCCCCTGCTTGTGCTCTCTGTCAAATAAATTTAAAAGAAAAAGAAAACGGTCAGGGTGTCTGACTCCAGAGTCCAGGCTCTCTCCCTCCTCGGTAGGATGTGCTATGCAGTCTCCATAGCCCCGGTTGCAGCACGTCCTGGGAGTGGGTCCTCAGAAATGTTTGCGGAGCAAGTGAATTGTTGGAATAACAGCCACCCAGCTAATCCGTACAAGGCACCAGGCTGAGCAAGATGGGGATAGTCAATCCTCTTTGGCTTTTAAATGTAAAAGGCTTCGCAGGAGTACACATCTGAGCTCACAGTTAACCTCTTGAGGGAAGCATTCCATGTTTTGAACTATTTCTCGGGAGACCCTCAGTGGCTCGGAGAAGCACCCAATCACTCAGAACTTGGTAAGACGCAGGCGGAGAAAATCATCAGACTGGCAAATCCAAGACTTGGCCAAGTGTGGGAATAGATGCCCAAGTGTTATTCGGAGACAGAAATGAAAGGACATCAGGTTTCTAGATTTCCTATGTCCCCCAGAGCATGCCTCAGACACGTTTCTGATGGATTTACAAGAAGTCACCTCACTCCGTCAGTGAAACTGAGGCAACGGAAAACACAGGTGGGCAGGGCACTGGCAGTGCATCCCGATGGGAGGGCGGAGTGAGAGACAAACAGGAAACTGAGCACTGGAAGGAATCTTGAAGAGTCATCTAATCTGTGCCCATAAATCATCCAACGTAGGTTCATTTCATTTTGAAAGACCCCCCAGGGAAAGACACTCAAAAACCTCTTCTTGGTGGAGCCATGACAGCATTAAGGGCTCTAGCTCGCTGGAAATTTCATTCCCCTAATTCATCAGCCACCAGGGCACACACAAGCTGATGGGGTCTATTTTTCTGAGGATTTACGTCCCCACCTGCTTCCCAGATGGGTGTGAGGCAACAGGCTGAGGGAGTTGGCTCAGAGTTTAGGGAAAAGAGAATGTAAAAGAGCCGAGGGCTGCATGATATGTTGCCCTAAAGAAAGACCAAGGAGGTCTTCTGCGAGGGAAAGTCCAAGCTGGCCTTGGCAGCCTCAAAACGATCCAAGAGGCAGTGAGCGGAGGGACCAAGGGGCACAGCAAGAGCACTATTTGCAAGTTGCTCTGAAGGGGTCTAGAGAAAGAAAGAAGAAACTGGCACAAAGCAAATGCTGAGGGGCGCGTGGGTGGCTCAGTGGGTTAAGCCTCTGCCTTTGGCTCAGGTCATGATCCCAGAGTCCTGGGATCGAGTGCCGCATCAGGCTCTCTGCTCATCGGGAGCCTGTTTCCTCCTCTCTCTCTCTGCCTGCCTCTGCCTACTTGTGATCTCTGTCTATTGGGTAAATAAATAAAATCCTTTAAAAAAAATGTTGACACCGTGGAAGATTTGAGGAAAGGCTGGTAGTGCCTTAGGGTACCATCTGTGTCACAGGGGTCCTTAAGGCATATGTGACTCCATGTAGGGAAGCTTGGGAGAAGTCCAACCGCCATTCTAGAGCAGATGGAGGAATGATAAAAGGAGAATTTGGGTGGTGGCAGGAAGACAAGACCCACTAAAACGGGAACACTCGGGGTTCTAGTGGTGGCAGAAGTTAGGCAGGATACTGGCCGCTGGCAGGAATGATGGCTGAACCAGGATGGGTCCCTCTGCTGGGGTGGGGAGAATGAGGTAGCACAACAGGAAATAGTCTCTCAGCCCTATTGTGAAGGTACAATGCTGGCCTTCACCACAAACGTGAGGGTTTTTCGCGCTGACAGGCTGAAAAAAAAATGTCGAAAGAAACTGAATGAACAGAGGGAAAGCGGGCTCAAATGCATTAGAAGCAATCTAGACTGTATGAAAACACAGTGAGGGAAACATGGACGCTGAAATATTCCTTGCCTTCATTAGAAGGAAGATTGTTCCAATCATGGTATTACTATTAAAGCTATTATTACTACTACTCACTCCATGTAATTAAACTGAGATCTGAGGCACTTTCCCAAGACCAACTACCAGAATGGATATCATTATATGTACGTGCAGCAAATTTTGCATAATTCCTTCAGAGCCAAAAACCAAAAACCAGTAGAGAAGGAAAGGGAACTGTGAAAACAAAGAAGACTGAGGGCTCCTCCTTGTGGACTCTTGCATGCCCTGCACCTTAGTGTGAATTTGGATACGGATGGATGGATGGATGGAAGGATGGACGGGTAGATGGTTAGGTAAATGGATGGATGGATAGGTGGCTGGGTAGATGGATGGAATAGGTGGGTGGATGGATGGACAGATGGATGGATGGATGAATAGGTGAGTAGAAGGATGACTGGCCACTTACAATGTAGAGTTTAGAGTAAAAAGATCACTTGGAATAGTTGTAAAGCAGGAAGGGGCTGGCAGGAAAATAGGGATGGAGTCAACATTAGCTACGTATAATAGCTAATTGACACCTTCTGGGGCACTGACCGGAAGGGGGAGATAGCCCCCTCTCCTTTCTTGCTCTGGGATAGCCAGCTTGCCCAGCTGTCCTCATTCTTTCCAGCTATTTCCTCTCAGACTTCCAAGTTGACTTTTCTCTCCCTAAGCTCCCAATGTTGGAGTTACCCACGCTCCGTCTGAGGCCCTGTTCTCATTTCACTCTGCACTTTCTCCCTGGAGGACCTCACCCATTCCCATGATTTAAAAACCCTCTTGATCCTGATGGCTCTCACATGCATTGTCCTTGGCCAGATCTCTCTTCTGACTCATATATACCATTATATACATATACACAATTACTTACTGTTCAACTCTACTTTGATGTCTCAGAGGCAGCTGAAGTACAATGGGTCCAAAACAGAACAGTTTCCTCTCCTGCCCCATCTGCTCCTGCTCCAGGGCCCTGGTCTCAGTACTGGCACCTGCATTCACCAGAAGTCTGGGGGAGCATTCGTAGTCCTACCCCTTATGTCAGCTGCCCCCTACCCCACACACATAAAATATAGCCCAACACCTGCTATTTCTATTCCCCAAATTTATTCCAACTCCTTCTCTTCTGTCTCTATTGTCATAACCTTGAACTAACAAGCCAGCTTCGTTTCTCCTCTGGACCCTTCAGATGGGCTCCTAACTGGCCTCCCTGCTTCCATTGTTGTCTTCCAATTATCAGTTAATGCTGTCACCAGAATGATCTTGTAAAACAAACAGGAAAGGGATGCCTCTGCTGAAAATTCTTTCATTGCTTCCCACTGTACTTCCTATACAATCTCACAACATAGCCATGAGCTCTAGCACAACAGAGTGCCTGGGACCACTGTAGTTCATTCCAATTTATGCTCTACCTCATTCACCTCTGGCCACACTGGCATCTAAGGTCCTCTGATAAGCTCAGCTCCTCCCTGCCCCTGGGTCTTGGTTCATGTGGTTCCCTGGCCTGGAATGTTCTTCATCTCCTCTGCCTTGAATGGCTAATTCCTACTTCTTTTTCAGTTTAAATGTCACTCCCTCAGGATAGCACTTCCTGGCACCCCCAATCTATATAATCCTCTCCGTCATCATCCATTCTGGCCGCTATAACAATACCAAAGACTGGGTGGCTTATATAAACAGAAGTCTATTTCTCACAGCCCTAGAGGCTGGGAAGTCGGGGTTCAAGGTGCTGGCAGATTCCGTGTCTGGTGAGAGCTCACGTTCTGGTTCATAGACGGACGCTTTCTTGCTGTATCCTCACATGGAGGAAGGGGACAAGGGCTCTCTGGGGTCTCTTTTATAAGAATACCAATCCACCTCCCAAAGCTCCCACCTCCAAATACCATCACCTTGGGTTTAAGTTTCAACACCTAAATTCTGGGAAACACAAATATTCAGTGTCTAGCCTCCCCCAACCTTTCTTTTCTACCACAGCAGTCCGTATTTTTGTATATGACTTCCTGCCACTTAGTAACTTAGAAATTTCTGTGCCTATTTTTAGTAGAGTCCTTTTCCCTTTATTACATTACAGTTCCATAAAGACATGGGATACCTTCTTTGTGCTCACAAACTTCTATTTTCTAGGAATCTGGAATTGAGAATCAGAACTGGTATCAGTCTTTGTTGGTTGCCAACATTGCAGACAAGCCCTCCGGGAGCTGTGGGAAGGACCTTCCAACCAGAAAAGACAATGTGGAGAAAGCAAGAGGAAAACTCCTCGCAAGGGGAGAGACAGAGACACAGTGATGGAGAGACAGAGAGACATAGACCCACAGACACCCAGAGAGAGACAGAGATGTCCCTGCCCACACTGGGTTTGTTTTTGTTTTTCCACAGGAGCTAGGTCTCTGAATCATCCCATCCATCCCCTCTGAGCTCTAGGCCAGGCTGAGTGCATTTCCATAATCAGAAACCAACATGAGCTGGTTGGAGATGAGGACAGAAAAATAGGAAGAAAATTCTCTTAGCCATTTAAGCAAAGAATACACATCTCGGAGCAATCATTACAAGTCACCCAGTGACAAATTTCAGGAACTGGGGTGCAAGTTCACATACCTGTTCATTTGCCTATTTCTTGTCTCTGGCTTTGGAAGGCGCTTCCCTGGTCTACAATCTCTGGACCCGTCTTCATGCTGGAGTGTATCCGTAGGTTAGAGCAAGCTAAGGCTCTGACCGCTCCAGACACCTGTCATCTCAGAGTCAGATGGGAGCCCTTGGGCCCATTCTCTCTTCACAGAGTGGCAGAAGACGTCCAGGGCAAGGATGAATTTTTCTTTTCTTCCTTTGAAGGACAAGGCTGGGCTAATGCAACACATCCTTCCTGGAAATTGATGCATTTCTAGGTCTCTGTGCTTAAGGGTATATGATTTCTGAAGGGTAAAGTAAACATGGCCTTAAAGGGGGGAAAATTGTTCTGCTTAACTATGCGGAGAATTCCCAGCAGCTCCTTTAATTTGGTTTTCTTGAATAGGGCACATTTGCATTCACTGACTTGGGGCTTTTTAGAATAGCAAATGCGTATCTCTCTACCTTGTGTTTCATTAAATGACTCGGCAGTCTCCAAGCTGCACTAATATTAGCCAGTCCCCCTGAGATTTGGAGGCATGTCGATCTAGCTAGCTTGTTTCTTTTTCTCTACCACACCCCCCACCTCAACCTCAGATTTTCTCATTTTATTTTAAGTTTTTTTTTTTTTAAAGATTTTATTTATTTCTTTGACAGACAGAGATCACAAGTAGACAGAGAGAGGAGAAAGCAGGCTCCCTGCCGAGCAGAGAGCCCTATGCGGGGCTCGATCCCAGGACCCTGAGATCATGACCTGAGTCGAAGGCAGAGGCTTTAACCCACTGAGCCACCCAGGCACCCCAGCTTTTCTCATTTTAAATCCTTCTTATCATGTGAGGACTGGACCTCTGAAATGAGTGCATGTATGTATGTGTGTGTGTGCGTGCACGCGCGCACGTGTGTGTGCTCAACACATACGTACGGTAGGGTGGGGGTAAGAGAAGAGGAAAGGAAAAGTATAGGAAATCTTGGGTAGGATAAAAAAGATTGCCTTGGTCTATAGTCAAAGTTAGTAAAGAAGGCGGATTTTTTTTTTTTTTTTTACTCTTGTACAATTTAATTTTTATAGGAGCACATCACTGTGTGGCCCTTGATATTTGGGGTGAGTGACACCCGCTACCAGGGATCTGCTTCCCCATCTGTCGGTGAGAAGCTGCGTTTCTTAACAGACAGTTTGTCACTCCCGTGCTCCGTGGCCCCTGGACTCCTGCCTGAGCCTGGGTGGGCAAGGATAGGCTGAGACCAGAAGGGCATGGGATCTCAGCTTCCAGAATGTCACAGGTGACTGAAAACAGAAAAGAGAGAGAGGACTTCCAAATTCTAACAGAGAAGCCAATGTCCTGAGGTGGATCTGAGGTGATACGTCCTCTGTGGTTGGACATTTTGCCTGTTCCGCTATCTTGCGACTACAGATGAGGGAGACCAGGATCACTGATTGGGAATGAATTGTAAGTAAAGAATGAATGAATTGAACCCTCCCCCAGAGAACTTTGAAAATTGGACAGAATTCCCTCAACATGCAATAAAGGGTGCAAAACAAGCCCTATGATATGCTGAAATTACTAACATGCAAGATAGTAATTTTTGGTCAGATTGAGTTTGGATCCACATTGTCCTTTTGATCCATTTAAGTATGTTCTTCAGGGTCAGATGGCCTAAAGCCATGGCAGAGTGGGGAGAGAGCTAGCTCTGAAGTGGAAATCCTGGTGCTGAGACGCGATTTTCCCACCCAGCTTGGGCAAGGTGCAACATTTCTATCCCATTCTTTTCTGGAAATAGTATCTACTTTACCTGGCTATTAGAAGGGATTTGATGAGATAATGTACATGAAAGTGTTTTGTAAACTGTGAACAATGAAGATATTATTTCTCCGCTAGGCTACTAGCAACAATTTTCAGCAATGGCTGATCAAAATAGCAAAAAAAAATTTTTTTTGGAGCATGCACAAGAATGATCAGTACATGGTAATTTACGTGCTTGGGTCTAGAGATGTTCTGGATTTACCTCAAAACCAGAATCTGCCAACTTGTTCTAGGGTGTGCTAGGACTAGAACCTTCTAGGGCTATACATACTGTGGGAGTAACTTACATTTCCGGAACTGCCAAGTGGAATTCAAATGATTTCATTTCTTCCACCATTACGAATCTCCTTTGATCTCCTTCAAAATTCCTCTCAGAGGGAGTTCAGGTGCACTGCATCAGTAATATTTCCTATCTATATCCAAACTCTAACATCACAAGAAATTCTCTTAGGGATCCTGCCCTGGGGGGAGTCTATAATATGCTGACTTAAAACCCATCCACGATTTAATGAATCATTTATTATGTCCCTGTTTGGCATAAAGCACAGTGTTGGGTCCTATGGAATGCTGAATACATGGAATTGCCCTCTTCCAAGGTAAGAGCCAAGCCCAGATATATGTAAATATTCACACAACCTGAACTGAGAATTATTTATAAAAAGAATCTTGCACTTTGCCAATGACATGCCCAGCGTGGTTTAGAAAGTGGCATGGTGATGTTGCTAAATATTACGGTACCACATTATCATAGAAACACAGAAGCAGGGGCGCCTGGGTGGCTCCGTGGGCTAAAGCCTCTGCCTTCGGCTCAGGTCATGATCTCAGGGTCCTGGGATCGAGCCCCGCATCGGGCTCTCTGCTCAAGTGAGGAGCCTGCTTCCTCTTCTCTCTCTCTGCCTGCCTCTCTGCCTACTTGTGATCTCTCTCTGTCAAATAAGTAAATAAATAAAATCTTAAAAAAAAAAAAAAAAAAAGAAAGAAACACAGAAGCAGGGCAGGGTCCAGAAAGACTCCTTTGGTGGACATTGCTTCTTGATTTGCCAGAAAGCAGTTTGGCCTGAGCATTTCTTTTCTTGACTGGGGGAAGCTTAAGACGAGGTAAGTCCACTGATCATGAATCCTCAGAGCCAACCACACTCTTAGGACAAGACAAGCTGTCAGGGGGGCACTGCGGTCAACTTGCTGGGAATCCATTGGCACAGGAAGAAGAGCAGAGTGATGATCTTGGCTCTTGGCTTTTGTGGGGGTCCCCAAGCAGTTATTATCTTGATAAATTCTGCTTCATAGAAGACCGAGGTCTTCTGATCCCAGCTTGACAGAGTCTGTTCTGTGGTGATGACACGCCCGCGCCATTTTCCATGGGCCGTTTAGACTGTACACAATCAATGGGTTCCTAAATAAGCATCAGATGTGGCAGGGAGTAGACACAATTGTTTAAAAATGGATCCAACGGTAACTATGTCTCCCCCATTGTCAACTGCATAGGATACTTTCAGAGATTCATTAAAATATATTGTTTTGATTGCCGAAACTTCTTAAAAAGTTACTTGATGCACAGTTACGAGGTTTCCTTGAGCTTACAGAGTTTTGAATACCTTCGCTTGCCAAAGTGTTACACTTAAAAATAGACTTGGAAAGTTCTTTTGGCAGAAAGAATGCTACTAATTTGATACATCCCATACATTTTGGAAAGTGATATATTTTTAATCCATTCAGGAGCTAGGGATACTCCAAAGTTTGTCACATTTGGGGCGGGGAGGGTCTTTGTAGGTAGGCACGTATCTTCATTAGCTTTTCTACGTTTATCAGAGGATGTCATTCCCACACCGCACTGGGCAGACTCTTAAGACACATGGTTTGACGCTTAGCCATAATATGAACTACCTGCTCTCCAATGGTTATCAGGGAGTGTAACTTGACTCCATAGCTCTCAAAAGCTTAGCTGAGAGAAATTCTATTTTTGGAAGTTTTCCACTAGGGTGTAGGGCATGCAGTGGAGATATCTTGTAAAATACTCTAATTTCTCCCTGATTTGAGGCAGATAAAAAGGACCTCATGGGGCACCTGGGTGGCTCAGTGGTTAAAGCCTCTGCCTTCAGCTCAGGTCATGATCTCAGGGTCCTGGGATCAAGCCCCGCATTGGGCTCTCTGCTCGGCGGGGAGCCTGCTTCCTCCTCTCTCTCTGCCTGCCTCTCTGCCTACTTGTGATCTCTGTCAAATAAATAAATAAAATCTTAAAAAAAAAAAAAAAAGGACCTCACACTTTGGCCACATTATTTTGGGCTCTGCTCAGTGTGATGACTTTTCTGACCTGAGCCTAGTGTTATGCCATTGGCTATGAGACACAGTGGAATGTTAGAACAAACAACCCCAGGAGACTTTGTTTTGTCCTAGAGATGTGTGTAGAGGATATTTTATTTTACTCACACAGAGGTCTGGCCTTTGTCTAGGCTCCTGGGAGCGAGCTGCTAAAATCTTTGGAGTTTCTTGAGTGATAGGAATGTCTTGTTATTCACGGTGGGCCCTTGGGTCTTACAGGATAGTTGAAGCTAACCGGGTGAATAAGGGTGAGACCAGCCCCGCCAGAGAGGCCACCCATGTGATTAGAGGATAGGAGTTCTGGTCAACCACATAGCAACAGATTCAGTCAGTCATGTCTACGGGAAGAAACTACGGACACGAAACCTGGGTGAGCTCACTGGCAAGACGCTGTACTGTCACACACTGATGACAGGAGGGTAACGTGTCCCTGAAGACACAAGAGCTTCACATTTGGAAGTCTGCCAGACTTTGTGTATCTTTCTTTGGTTGGCTCTGTTTTATTTCTCTGTGCTATGAAAAAAAGACTGTAAGTGTAAATATAGCACTTTCCCGAGTTCTGTAAGTCATTCTAGTGAATGATGAAAACAGAGGATGGTTTTGGGAAAACCCCAAGCTTGCGTTTGGTGCCAGAAATCTTGGGCAGACTTAACTTTGCATCTTGGACTCCTGCGCCCTTAACCTTGAGTTTGGCTAATTCTGGGGAAGATGTTTTAGAGGACATTGTTCTCTACAGCACATCATGGGGAGTGGGTATCAGCAAGGTACATCTGTACACAGTTTTACTGATGCGAGACACCTCAGTTCAGCTGCTGTGTGTGGGGCTGAGGAAAGCGATTTCAGGTGGATTGAGCCGATCGTTCCTGTGACTCGCTATGGAGAAGCCCTGGCTCATATTTTCCTATGGGAGACAGTGAAAACAAGGGACAACCTTTTGAGGTTCTCAAAATGATAGGCAACACTGTTTGACTACCAAGTCAGGTCTAGTCCTGGGGGACATAGCATTTCAAGGTCTCTCCTCCCATCTGCCTGAGATAGGAAAAACGAGAAGATCCTCCCTGGGGTCTGTCCACCCTCAAGGAAGACAGTGGTGGGCCAGCTTCAGCAGGACAGCAGCATTTTCTCAAGCAGATGTGGGATGCAGGAAGTGAGCTCCCCTAGCAGTGGGGCTGGGGAGGCCATCGCCCTGGCCACAGCGGGAAGTGGGAAGAACAATCACAGAAGGTTTATAGCAAAGAGAAGAGCTTGGTGGCTTTGATCCTTCAGCAAGGACAGTGGGTACCACAAGGATCCAGTGAGGTATCGCAGCTTGGGTGTGCAAGTGAGTGGTTCTGAAGGAGCCTTGTCTTCAAACACCAAGAGTCTAGAGAACAGACATCTCTCCAACACAGTCCTCTTGGGTGGGGGTGAGGGATGGGGGAGTGTCATTGCACAGAAGGACTTGGGGAGGTGAAGTCATCAGACCAAGGGACCACATAAGATTCTCAGTGTGAGGGACATCAGCCAAAGGAGTTGCCAACAAATCCCCAAGTCTAGATGAGCATGTGTCACCTATTTAAGGGGCCAGAGTATATTGCAGGGGAGTTCTGGAGCCCACACAACACCCCAGCTTTTAGATTAGACATAAATCAAATCAAGTCATATTCCATTCACAAATATCCTCTCTTACAACTCTCTTAGTAATGGTCCCTGGAAATGTTGACATCTGATTGGGGGTAGTTTGGTGGAGTTTAGTCATTTAAAAAAAAAAAAAAAGCAAACATTTGCATAGCAAGCATCGCAATTGGAAGCTGCTGAGTACATCCCCAATATGGCAGACGCCCTTGGATAATGGGGGATCGAGCTCCACCCTTCCTCCCCACTCAGCATAAAATTGTGAAGGCAGGGGTGCCTGGCTGGCTCTTCAGTGGATCCTGAGACTCTCGATCTTAGGGTCACGAGTTCAAGCCCCACACTGGGTGTAAAGCTTACCTTTACAAAAAGTTTGGGGGGTGCCTGGGTGGCTCAGTCAGTTAAGCGTCCAACTCCCGATTTCGGCTCAGGTCATGATCTCAGGGTCGCAAGACTGAGCCCCTATTTGGGCTCCATGCCAAGCGTGGAGCCTGCTTAAGAGTCTCTCCCTCACCCTCTCCCCCTCCCTACCTCTCTCCTTCTCTTAAAAAAAAAAAAGTTTGTGATGACAGGTGAGGAGTGGGATGGGACAAATTGCGGGGGTGCTAGAGAATGGACCAGCTTCCATGACTACTGTGGAATAGTGGCGGGAAGTGCTGGGGTTTCCTGGAAAGGGCAATGGGGCCAGACTGTGCATGGGCATGACCCAAATTTAGGATTTTGCATTTTGATGTGTCGGCATAGAGGAAGCACTGGAAGGTTACAGCCCAAGCGAGTACACAGCTGAGAGCTAGTGGTTCACAAACCTCTCTTCCAAATGGTGCAGTACTGAGTCCATTTTGCATAACAGAATATTTGAGGTAACAAAGTTGCTCAAGATGTACAGTGAGGTCCTTTTCTCTCCCAAGAGCCAGCAAGCAGCTGCAGCCCCTGGAAGGATCCACCACCTGCTTGACCTGAAGGGAGCCTTTCGCATCCCTGCTGACACACGAGGTGGTGACAGGGCTAACACGGGCAGCAGCCATGGAGCCGAAGTGCTGTCACTCCCTCGGCAAAGCAGCAGCGCCCCTGACGCGGACTAGAGTGGGGACAGTCTGAAAACTTGGACTTGGCAGGGTTCCCAGCTGTTGCAAGCACCTGGAAGTCCGAGACCACTGTGTACCTCAGGCTACTGTCCCTGAGGCTCTCAGATGTCGAACACCAGAGAAGTTTCCAATATAAATTTTGGAAGCTAACATAGGGCTGTCATTTTTGATTCCTGACAAGTAAGACTTGAATTAAAAAAGCATGACTCTACCATCCACAATCAGCATCATTTTGTCAAGAAAGGACGTTTCAATGCCAAAAAAAAAAAAAAAAAAGAAAGAAAGAAAGAAAGAAAAAGGGCAGGAAAGAAATCATCGCAGAATACAGGACAATCTTCCAAAATGAAAATTTTAGCTTTTTAAAAACTCCTCAGATTGATCTTATTTTCTATCACTTGTCCCCAACCTATCAAAAGAAAGAGAGAGAGAGAGAGAGAGAGAGAGGAAATGAGGTGGGAGTGATATTTGGAATTAAAGGACCCAGGTTCAAGTTCCAACTCACCCATCAGTTCCGTGGCTTGGGCTGGGTCACCTCCAGTCCCTAGGCCTGGGTTTACTCCACCACCACTATGAGCCTCAAGCAAGACTATGTGGGAAAGGGCTTCCTGGGTTGTCAGGAGACAGGCAGACGGCAGCCGCACCCCGAGTCTGGAGCCCGCAGGCAGGATATAACCACACGGTAACACACGGCTGAGTTGGACATTTGATTTTCTCTGCTTCCTAATAATACTGAAATGATAAAAGAAAGATGGTTTGACTCTGGCTGCTCAGACAATATGGGTTCCTATCAGAGATTCTTCTTAGGGGGGTTAAATATTCTCTCTCTACAAGAGAGCAGTTTGACAGCTAAAGCAGTGGCAGGAAGAAGATACTCTGGCTGGTTGGTTTTGGGGGTCACAGAGGAATGTCTCTTTTGGTGACAGCAATGGTGGCAGAAGAAGAGCAAGCTGGTGTCTATCTGTCCTATTTGGTGTTTGTATTCTTCTTCTTTCTGGCACCTTCCCCTTGGCTTCCTGGTTTCAGCTCAGGTCCTGATCTCAGGTTCCTGGGACCAAGTCCTGGCATCGGGCTCTGCCATCAGTGGGGAGCCTGCTTCTCCCTCTCCCTCTGCCCCTCCCACTTGTGCTTTCTCTCTCCTTCTTACTCCCTCTAAAATAAATAAATAAATCTTAAGGTTGGGGGAGTGGGGGAAGGAGGTCACTATTTACACCGCCATCAAATTCCAGCCAAATCCCAGTCCAGCCACATTGGAAGCCCCAGTAGCTTTTGCGGTACTTTCCCAGCACACCAGTGTTCAGTGGTTTTGCTGCCCACACCACATACGAC
This sequence comes from Mellivora capensis, assembly GCA_004024625.1. Lineage (NCBI taxonomy): Eukaryota > Metazoa > Chordata > Mammalia > Carnivora > Mustelidae > Mellivora > Mellivora capensis. The sequence continues at coordinate 96,722 of PISX010000507.1, forward strand.
TTTAAATGACGGTGCCCCAAGAGCTGTGAGGTATCTCAGGTGGAGTCTGGGAGCCCTGGCATTTGGGGGGCCCGCTTTGGGAGTTTCTTCTTAGGATCAGAGACCACTGTTAGAAGCCAATCTCCAGAACCTCGTTTTCCATTTGTGGGGTCCAACACAGCTCGTGTGCTTCTCTGACTTTCCCTGTCAACAGCCCTCCTGAGCCACATCAGAGGGAGGTGAGGCCAACAGCACCTCCTAGAAGCTGGGTCTCCCCTTATTTCCCACTAGCACCCTGCTCCTGCTTCTTTCACGGTGGATTCCTGGTTCCAGCTCTGTGTTATCTTTCTGCTTCTTACCCCTTCTTGCCCTGTAAGCTCCCCACTCCCACCTCCTGCATTTTCACACTCCTCTCAGAGCTTGGCTCTTGGCTCCGTTTGCCTCTGCTTTCGTTATCATCCAGATATTGAGGGAAAAGCATCCCACACCAGCCTGGCAGGAGCCCCTGGCCAGCCATCAGACTCTGCCCCTCCTGGGGGGCAGGGCATTTGAGTAAGTAGTACTAGGTCAGGATCATCCCTAGTGGAAAGGAACACTGGGAAGTAAGAAGAGAGTCTCCCAGCATGAGAGGAGCATCGCCATGGGACTGAGAAGAGGCCACACTCGCTGTTTTCTTCATGTCCAAGATACTGACCGGAAGCCTTGCTACTTCTCTTAGCGCCCTATCTCCCTCTGCTAGTGCCCACGGAAAGCTGGGGAGGCTGGTGGGTTTTCAGGTCACTCTCGGGGCTGGACAAGCAGCTATCTTGGATGGTGCGGACAGGTTGAACCCCCACTGCACAGTCTCATTCCCCTCCTCCTCTTTAAGGTGATGCCCGGGAGCCCTGGTGACTCCAACCCCTAGAGCTAGAGTTTAGTAAGCACCCACCTCCCCCTTCCCCCCATGCTGAAAGTCACACCAGTCAGGCCCTTAAAAGGGGTTGAACCCTTTCTGGGAGGCCCATGGAGCCTGGAAGGCGGGGGAGGTTCAGAACGTGGAAAGTGGCAATCTAGTTCCTAGGGCGGGGGCCAGACGGGAACAGAGAGGGCCTTGACTGCATGCAAAGTGTGCCGCACACACGAGGACAAGAAAGACAGCAGAGAGTAAGGAGCTTCAGACATGGGGAGATGGAGAGGAGAAGTGAGTTGGAGTAAGTCAGAGGGGGAGACAAACCATGAGAGACTGTGGACTCTGAGAAACAAACTGAGGGTTTTGGAGGGGCAGGGGGTGGGAGGTTGAGTGAGCCTGGTGGTGGGTACTAAGGAGGGCACGGATTGCATGGAGCACTGGGTGTGGTGCATCAACAATGAATTCTGGAACACTGAAAAGAAATTTTTTAAAAAATTGAAATTAAAAAAAAAAAAAAGAAAAGCAAAGAAACTGGCTTGAGAGCACAACTCAGTGGAAACACTGTGGGCTTTTAAAGCAGCCAGACGTGCTCTTGGGCTGGCTATTTAGCCTCTCAGAATTTCAGTCTCCTCATCTGTAAAGTGGGGGGGTGGTAATACCTAGCTAAGGTCATTGTAGGGTAAAGTGAGCTCCTGGCCCCAGGTGGGTTCCTGGCAAAAGTCAGTTCCCAGTGGGACCCGGGATAGCAAAGCGCAGCGTGCTGCCGCCACCTGGTGGCAGACTTTGGGGTTGCACATAATCGGTTCCAGAAGAGACCCGTTTAATGTGATGGCTTGCTTAAACTTCACTTGCTTAAATCACAGGATGGACAAAGATGGGTAGAAACCAGGAGACGTCGAATAAATGAGTGAGAATGGGAAGGCAACCTGTTCAGGGAGAATAACACGAACACAACACAGGGATGGGAATTATTACACTGAATTTTGGGTGGAGGGGTAAAGAGGTTTCAAGAGATCGGTTGTTTCTCATATTGCCACAAACTTTGCACAAGTAGGCAATGGACAGGGACACGCTTGATGGACGCACCAGGGTGTGACCTTACCCCTAGCGTCCAGGCGTTAGAGAATCATGGCTTTTGTGACCCTATTCTCGGCCTCGGGGTGAAGGGCTTTTCTGCGGTTGTCTGAGAACCCCGCTGCCGGGTTAACACTGCCAGTCAAGGGTCTCCACGGAGAGTGGCCCCGTGACCTGTGGATTCTGCAGGGGCTGGACATACAGATATCCTCAGTCCTGAGAGCTGAGGACCCACATTCGCCATGCTACCACCCTCACTGGCTACTGATTCCTCTCGATGGGGATCCCCAAAGGGTTATTGGGAAAAAGTTGGGGGTATACACAGCACACCCTGCCTGCAACTTTAAAAAGAGAATCACGAAGTTAACTCAGCTGCCGGAAGTGCTGACTACCGCCAACAAGGTATCCTTGGGGTCTGCAGCATCCTCTGGGTGAAAGTCAGCATGTGCCCCATGCCAGTTACCAATGTCCCTCAGCAGTGTTCCCTGCTGTACAAAGTCTTCCATTTCCTGCAGGGCCGGGACAAGGCTGGGCATGGACAGCTTGTCCAGACTCATCCCTTTTCCTTTACCGATTTCCCTGTGCCAGCTGGCCAGTTGGAGACCAGGGTGCTCTCTGAGACCCAAAGCAGTTTTCACTGTGTAATGCTAACTGGTTTGTAATTAGAATTGGAACCACAGCCTTGGAGTCATCCTTCCTGTGTTCTAAAGCCCGAGATCACTCACTCAGAGGACAATGGGAAACAAACCTCCCAGGTGTGCACACATGCACGCCCACAAAGCATGAGATGCCCCCTTAGTGCCACGGACTAAGAGAAGTGAAGCGGCTTTGTCTTGAGCCAAGATGACCTCTCCCGGGTGCAGCAGAGACTCGGGGGCCGCCAGAAGGACTTGGCACTGTCCTCCTTCCAGCCCTGCTCTCTTATCTTCTTCCCCACAGAAAGATGGTCCTGCTGAATCCACAATGGAAGCCAAAAGGCCTTCCAGGAAGCTCCTTGTGCATCCATTTCAGACTTTTGAGTGATGCCCTCCTGGGGACCAAAGGGGCAGCTGCACTGCTGCCAGCTGTCCCCAACCCTGGGAAATCCAATCTGAGCCCCAGGCAGTCAAAGCCATGTGCAGCAAATCCTCAGCTAATATGTCAGGCCCTGGCTTAAGTCCTGGCAAACCCACACTTGGGCCTTTGTGGGTCAGGCAGAGGGTCTTGGCAAGCGGGGGACCCTGCTGACCTTGGCTGCTGTTTGAGCTAAAAGAGCTATGACTCCCCCCAAGTTTGGAGGGGGTGATTGTGATAAAATATGCATAATATAAAATTTACTATTTTAACCATTTTCAAGTGTACAATTCAGTGTCATTAATGTTTTTGAGAAATGACACTATCCATTTCCAGAATTATTTCATCTTTCCAAATAGAAACTCTGTATGAAACAAGAACTCCCTATTCCTCTATCTTTCGGTCCCTGGTAACCACTGTTCTGCTTTCTGTGTTTATGTATCTGCCTATCCCAGATACCACATATGAGTGGAGAATCACACAATATCTGTCCTTTTGTGTCTGGCTTAGCTCACTTACTGTTTTCAAATTTATCTGTTATAGCAGATCTCAGAGTTTCATCACTTCCTAAACCTGAATAAAATGCCATTGTCTGCAGAGATCACGTTTTGTTTACCCATTCCTCTGTTGATGGGCATTTGGGCTGCATCCTCCGTTGGGTCATCATGAGTAATGCTTTCATAAACAGTGGCTTGTACAAGTGTCTGTTTGAGTCCCTGCTTTCAGCTCTTGGCTCGTCTGCTGGTTCCTGGATTGTATCCTGTGATTCTATGTTGCACTTTTGGAGGAAACACTGTATCATCTTCCCCAGTGTCCTCACCAATGCTTGTCTCTGTCTCCACACCCCCCAACCTTTTTTAAAATTATAGCCATCCTACCATCCTAATGACTGTGAAGTTTGTGGGGTTTAGCCCTTTTCTTTTTGCATCTCTCTCAGGGTCTTGGGTCTGAGGATAGCTGGAAACAATGCAGAGGGTTTGAGCCTGGTGACATCCTGAGGGGAAAACTGTCCTCTTCCAAGGCAGAATTTCTCCACTGAGGGACTACTGGCATGTTGACGGGATGTAGCACGCTCTCCTAAGTAGTGACAATCAAGTGTCTCCTGGCTTTGCCAAAATGCGCCTTTGGGGGGCAGAACAGCCCCCGCTGAGAACCCCTAAGTCATGACTCGCTAAAGTCAGCCTGGTACATCAGGAGGAGAGGTGAATGCTGCCCCTGTTGCTGTGAGCTAAGTGTTAGGAGTTCCAGATCCAATTTGCTCATGGTCTCACTTAGATTTGTGGGGGTTTTTTCCATCTAAAAGTTGAGTTCAAACTGAGCTAATTTGCTGTGACCCTACAGAAAACACAGTGTTTTTGCTCCACCACTAGGGGGCCCCACTGACCAAGAAAGGCTCAAGACAGAGAGTGTGACACACATCGCCCCACCCTACCCCACCTCGCCCACTAGCTCTGGGTTTAGCTGCTGAGGGGAGCGGAAGGCTCGAGAGGGAACTTTGAATGAGCTGATGGTGCTCAAGGGACGTAGGTTCATCTTCCTAAAAGCACCAGGTCTACACCCCTGCCGGCTCCCAGAGAAGGCTAGCGGCCTTTCCTCTCCACACCTTCGTGTTACAGATTGTTTCTTTGACAGTGCTCCCCTTCCAAGGCTGATCTTTTTTTTTTTTTTTTTTCCTCTCCTTGGTCAATTCTCTATTTTATTTGGTCATTTCAACAGCATCTACACTGCATAGTTTACAGATTTTGAGACATTAGCGTTAATGTTCTAGAGGAGGACTTTTGCCATACAATGTTCCCCTTTTTTTTTTTTTTAAACAACCCAGAGCAAGACTTTTCAATGGCTCACATTTTTACCCAGAACCACACACAAAAATTTACAAATTGTTATATACTAACTTTTTATTGAATGTTTCCGGTCTGTGTCAGAAGGCCCAACCTAGAATCAGGGCCATCTTTTTCAATGAAACCAATTTGAAATTTTTTAAATTTGTGTTTAATTTCTTAACATGTGTTTTAAAATTTATTAATAAACTTGAGAGACTAGAGAGGCAAAAGGAAAACCAGGGAAAACTTTTTTTTGGCATAGGAGATCTGGCTCAGTTTAGACCAAAGAGTTAACTACCTATATGAGAGAATCATCATAAATATTGATTACTTACCACTTGGTCTCCAGCCAAACCAGCCAATAAGCCCAGGGTAGCTTGGCTGATAAGGAAGGTTCTAGTAATTCATTTTTATATTATGATAAGCTTTGGCCAGTTTATCTTTCAGGACCATGCTGGACTCAAAGTGTTTACAGACAGTTGATTTCCATAAGCTGAAACCTATTTCTTGATGCTCTCCTTGGTGCTCTGGGTGGGTATCCAAGGCTGATCTTGAAGGACCCACCCAATTCACAGAATGGAATAAAAGCATTCCATATAAAACACCTCAAAATAATCTGTACCGAGCCTATCGACCCTCCTAGGTATCCAGCCGCCATGACACCGTCTTAGTTTCTAGATCATGGCGGCACCTAGACGCCCTACGTCTGTCTGCACGCTCATAGCCAGGCAGTCTGTTAGCACTTAGAAACCATTCCCACTCCCCTCTCTGCTCCCTTCAATACCGCAAGGGAGGAGAGGCCCAAAACTGCCTTCCCACTCTTTCTTACAGCTGGGGGGTCTCGGTGTAATTCAGGCTGAGTCAGTGAAGTGAATTTGCGTGAGTAATGGAGAAGCAGGCCTAGGTCATCTGCCTGCTCGGTAGCTGCTGGAAGAAGGTCAGTCAGAGGTGAACGTGTGTGGTGCTTTTGCTCCACTCCCAGGGTCTGGTCACCCCTTGGGAAGTGTGAGTTGTGGTGTTGGTGTCATTAGTAGCTCCAGCTCCCCGACCCGTGGACACAACCAGAGTAATCTGATCTTGAAACCCGTTGCCTAACGATGGCCCCCTTACTTCTGCCCACCCGATAATTACGTGCCTGATTCCTGCTATCCAGTCCCTTTCAGTCAGAGTGGCTCTGTGTCTTGCTTGGAACCGTGGCGGAAGTGCGTGTACTTTTGTTCACACGCAATTTCCTGACTACCTTCCCATGCTGCTTATTTAAATGTAGGTAGTATTTATTGATCGTTTGCTGAGCAGTAGGATGTGCCCAGTGCTGATGGAGGTTGTGTCCAAAGGAATCTTCTCTTGATCTTAAGAAGACTCTGGAACTCAGGGACCAACACCTCAGAACAATACAGACTAACAGGTGTTACGTTCTGTGGTGCTGACCACCACCAAGTGCCAATCAGAAGGAACAGGACTGATGGAGCGACTTCATTCAAGTAGGTTTGAATTAAACCTGAAGCCCAGGAGAACCCTGGGTAGGTGAAGAGAAGGGGGACAGGAGAATATGACAAAAGACAGGCCAGGAGCGACATCTCAAAGAGTCAAAACCTGGACTGATGTCCTCCCTTTGCCACCTCTTCTAGTTGGGTCAGTTGTTTGATCTTTGAGAGCCAAACTGACCTTGTTTGAAAAATGAGAGAACCCTTCAGGATTGTGGTAAGGACCAAGTGAGATTACAAACCAGAGCTCTGTCTATAGATCCAGATCTCTGGATATCATAATATGCTACACAGAGGTAGGCTAGGTACTCTCTGTTTGCCCCTGCAGACCCAGCCCCTCCCATCTGCACCCTGTTGCGATGCTGGGAATCTGGCTTGAATGGACAGCTTCCAGGGTCTCCTGCTCTCTCCATGGATCTCATTGTGTTCAGCCAATAGGATGCTTTCATGGGGGACTAGAAGGTGAGAGGAAAGGGAGATCAGAGCCAGGCCACCAGCTCCCTCCCTTCCAGCCACACTGTGATCCTCTACCAACAGCTTCTGGCAGGCAGCTGTCTGCCTCCCAAAGCTAGAGTTCCATCCAGTCACAGTGGCCATTCCAGGTCTCCTGCGTTCTCCGTTGCTGGCTTCTCTACATCCACCCACATCACCGGGTATCATCCCTCTGGTGAGCTTTCATCAAACACCCCTTTGGAATGTGCCTTTTGTTTCCTGCCATGATTCTGGCAGACACAGAATGTAAGCTGCTGTAATCAAGTATTTCCCTTGTCTAAGAACCTGTGAGAATTCCCTGTTGTTTAATAAGGTCAAGTCCAAATTCATTTTAATAGCATATGAAAAATGCAATTAGGAAAGTGAATCCACATTGCATGATTTACAGATTCTTCTCCAGTGACCAGGTACACAATGGTGACTTAAAGCCTTAAGGGCCAGTTGGAGTGGCACAGAGTTGGTCCTCCACTGGTTTCATGTCCGTCCCCTACTTCCAAGTCAGATGAACATTCCAGAACACCCCTCTTCCCTTTTCTTCCCTTGTTTCCCCTCTCTTCCATTTCTATGTGCCCCCACACCATTTCCTTTTCCTTTTCAAAATCCAAAGGTAAACACAGGAGGGGAAGCACAATCTTATGTGATGGGTGTACATGGTAAACCATTGGAAATTTTCTTAGCCTTTTAAAGTTCCATGGTTCATTGGGCAGCTAACCTACCACATGAGTCAAGCAGTAGATGACTCATTTGGATAACAGGAGGTCCAGATGGAGAGAGAGGTGGGGGAGGTACGAGTCACGGAGGGGCTGTGCAGTTTAATCCTGACTCAGTGCCTGCCCAGCTTTTGTTCTCAACCCCTCTTTCTTCCAAGGTGAAGGGTCAGAGATGAAGACTCCATTTTCACGGACTAATGGCAACACCTTTTGGAAATATAGACATGCCATACAATGCTAAGCTAAAACAATCTTTAAAAGTATTAATAGTGGGGGGGGGGCACCTGGGTGGCTCAGTCGGTTAAGCCGCTGCCTTCGGCTCAGGTCATGATCCCAGGGTCCTGGGATCGAGTCCCGCATCGGGCTCTCTGCTCAGCAGGGAGCCTGCTTCCTCCTCTCTGCCTGCCTTTCTGCCTACTTGTGATCTCTGTCAAATAAATAAATAAAATGTTTTTTAAAAAAGTATTAATAGTGGGGTCACAGAGAGTCTCTGGATAAGGTATCACAGACGTGTGTGGTGGTAGAGCAGAGTGGACATGAGTCCACCTGTCGTATTGCATCCCACAAGCTTTACTGAGCACCCACTCTCTTAGTGCTCCTCTAGGCTCCTGGTGGAGGGTACATTTTATGACATAAGGACTTTGGCTGTGGCTTATGGCAGGGACTATTTCTTGCCAAGGGCCTTTACCAAGTGGGTTACTTTAAGGACAGGCTCAAATTCTGTCCATTCCTGAAGCCTTTCCTTTACGTCCCATAGTGGGACAACAACCCTTTATTTAGCATTTACAAAAGTGGAAGAATGTGTAAACCACTCCGGGTTGTCTTTTTCCCCCCTAAATTTGCCTAGGGACTGAAATCATATTGTATATTTCAATGATTCCCAACAGTGCCAAGCACAGGGCTGTGTAGGAGTCAAATTAGAAAAATCTGTGAGTTAGGAGGTGATCTCAGGAAGGACTATACCCAAATGCCTCTACTTCCAGGTGAGGAAACAGACACATAGAGAAATAGATACAATCAAGTTACTTACAAACTTTGGACCAGAATTCAGGTCATTTGATGTCCAACTCTGTATTCTTCCACTGCACTGTCCATCTTTCTGATAGCTTGGAGGCTGGCCAGCTCTGAAGTATTTGTACTGACACATCAGCTCAAGGGTGAGTAGAAATGGCAGATCACAGTGGAATGAGTCACCACAAGCCTGTCTCCTCTGAAGAGTCTAGAAAGTGCTGGAATCTGGTAGCTCATTCTGGTAGCTCATCCGTAGGTGTTGGGTACACATGAGAAGACATTTCCTTTTAGTATCTGGAAAGCAGGTATGGAAAGTGTGAGAGGCCACCTCCCTGGACATGGGTTTTGTTTTGTTTTGTTTTGTTTTGTTTGCTCCTCGGGTCATGATGGGATGATGATCTCCATACTGTGGGCTTTTTTATTTTTAAGATTTTATTTATTTATTTGACAGAGAGATCACAAGCAGGCAGATAGGTAGGCAGGCAGAGAGAGAGGGGGAAGCAGGCTCCCCACTGAGCAGGAAGCCCGATGTGGGGCTCGATCCCAGCACCCTGAGACCATGACCTGAGCTAAAGGCAGAGGCCCAACCCATTGAGCCACCCAGGCGCCGCATACTGTGGGCTTTTGATAGTAGGAATCATCCATCCCATTCCTGAACTGTCAATCCATGAGAATGCAAATTTCCTACTCAAACTTAGCATTTAGACCTACCATCTAAACTTAGGGTGGGATGACAGGTGGATGCGCCTCCCTCCTCTCTCCGTGCCTTTGCACTAACCAGGGCCTTACACATTTGGTTTGACTTTCTTGCCATTTCTGCTGAGATGCATTATTTTCTAATCAGAAAAAAATGCTTCAAGAAAATGGCCCCCTTCCAGGGTCCACAACGGCTCAGCTCTTGAGTACCTTCTCAGATTCGTTCAATCAGAGCAGCAAACCAATACTTTACTCATGGATTGTGTTCTGTTCACTCAACAAATATCTATTCCCTGCCTACCAGAGGTCAGACCTGCAAAAGCCTGAGGATAAAAAAGCCAGCATGACACAGTCCTTATTCCCAAGGAGCTTAGTATTTGGTGGGGAAGATAGTCAGTTACACTGCAGCATGACGAATGATGGGGTGGACATTATCCAGGGCGGTGGGGGCATCAGGAGGTCCTGGGATGAGGTGCCATGTGGTAACTCAGCTTCTTTACTAAAGAAAATATCAAAGCATAAATGGGAGACATTGGCAAGAACTCAGAGGATGAATTTGGGGGTTCGTGGTTAAGAAAGTGGCCCAGGCAAGAAACCTACATATACAAATTTTGGAGACCTTCCTGTATACTCAGGAAATGGCAAGTTGTGTAATGTTGCTAGAACATGAAGTTCAAGAATAAAATAGCAAGAGATGAGACAGAGAGGGCAAGACAAAGTTAGCTCATGCATGGCCTTGTAAACTATGTGAAGGAGACTGAATCTTATCCTAATAGCAGCGGGGAACCAGGAAGGGGGAGCTGGCAGGGATGTGAGACAACAGGTTGGGGTTAGGTGAGAGCTCACATAAAGGTAATAACCATAATGATGAGGATGATAATTATTGGTATTGATGGTAGCTGTCTTGAATGAAAGGTGGTTCTGTGATCATCTTTACCAGTAATTGTTCTAGGAATTTTCCTAAGGACATAAACTTAAAGGCGAACAGAAATTTAGCCACATAAAAGATATTTTTCAACACATTATTTAGAAAATGAAAGCTTTGAAATCCTCAAAATTTACAATAAGAGGATGAAATCAGTTACCTCCAAAATTAATGGCTCTAAAATTAAATGGCTATCAATATGAAGTCACCAGAGATTTTCTTAATGACATGAAAACATGTTTATAAGTGAAAAAGGCAAGAGCCTACCTACAGCAAGGGTCTGTGTGTGTGAATTATGTGAAATTTTTATTTTTTTCCTTTATACTTTTAAATATTTTATGATTTTATGCAACCTACATTTATCATCAAAAATATCATTTGAAATTATTCTGATGGCAATGACCTTTCATGCGCTTTTCTGAGTCTCATTCATGGACTAATTTGGAGGGGTAGATATTTAGTGGACATGCTCCCATATGGTTGTACACAATATCTGCTAGGTCTCTTCCAATTGGTCAATACCCTGGCATAGGCTTTGCTCAGTATTTTGAATATTAACCCAGGAGAAGAATTTGTATCGCCAGAAGATTCGTTTCTAAATAGACCTCTTCTTCAGAAGGTGTAGTAGTTTCAGTGGAAAAATCAAACATTTTAATGTTGGTCCCAATTCTTACTAGTTGGATGACCTTAGGCAGATTGTTTAAATCTTCTGAGACTCATTTATAAATGAGTCAACCTACCCTAGAACCTATGCAGGTTGTGAGATACGGTTGGCCTCATCTTTGTCCACACAAAGTATATTTGAGGTGCCATATTGCTTATTGGCTAGCCTTGTAGTCATGGGATCTCCAGGTAGACCTTGGCTTAACACTGAATTCTTTATACTGGCATACATAGCCTTTTTTTAAAAAGATTTTATTTATTTATTTGACAGACAGAGATCATGAGTAGGCAGAGAAGCAGGTAGAGAGAGGAAGGGAAGCAGACTCCCTGCTGAGAGAGAGCTGGATGCGGGGCTCGATCCCAGGACCCTGAGATCATGACCTGAGCTGAAGGCAGAGGCTTTATCCCACTGAGCCACCCAGGCGCCCCCATACAAAGCCTTTTTGACTACCAAAAAGCTGGTGAATTTTTTCCAGGAATTGCTAGTTTCACTGCTATTTTCCAACAACAACTGAGCCATTATTGACATGGAACATTCTTTAGCTGACTTGATTCAACTGCAGAAACTTTCCACTGACACTACCAGCACAGTAGTAACAGACTCCTCAGATTGGTTGACTGGGCATGTATAGCACTTAAAATAGCCAGAAGAATGAACTTTCTGGGATTTTCCATCAAAGTAGACCAACGCTGCTACTCGGTTCTCTTTCTACCAGAGCAAGCTTTTCTGGTAGGAATTCAATACTGCGGGAGGGGACGTGTGCATTCAGTGTTGTGATGGCTAAGTCCAATAAAATGGAGAAGCCCAGTGTCTAATGAGCTAACTCAAATTTCCCAAGATCTTATATTACAAACACAATCAGTTGTTCAGCTAGATGGGCCTCTCCATTGGTGTGCAATGGCACATTGCCTATAGAACAAACAATTGTAGAAAAGACAAAGATAGCAAACTACTTTTTAAGGATTTATTTGAGAGAGAGAGAGAGAGAGAGAGAGAGAGGGAGAGAGAGCATGAGCAGAAGGAGAGGGACGGAGAATCTCAAGCAGACTCCACACTGAGCGTGGAGCCCGATGCGGGAAGCAATCCCATGACCCTGAGGTCATACGCTGAGTCAAAACCAAGAATTGGACACTCAACTGACTGCACCACCAAGGCGCCCCTAGTGAACATTTTTAAAATGCATTCTATGTTGCTGTTATTGTTTCCCACTGGAATGCAAATTTTGATACTATCATACCACCTCGAGAAGGACACGGGTTGCAGTTAATTTCCATGGTTGATCCAGGATGGCTGCCCAAGGTTGCTTGCAAGGAGTGAGGTTCTCAGGCCACAGGCCAAAGCAAAGTTGATGGAAGGGAGCACTGGGAAATGTTGTCCTGTGTGGGCAAAGCTGATACTGATCACAAGTGTTTCTGAATTCTGAGGACATGAGATCTCTTCTGTTTTTCCAGTTCTGGAAACCAAGGCTGGGAGTGGAATTGCATGAGTCACAGCTATGCACAGGAGGTTTTCATGCTGGCTTTTAGGGCATCAATTATTCCTTTGTCTGTGTTACTTAACATTGACCAGGCACTGTCCACACTTGCCCAAGACCTCATGTACATAGGGATGTTGGCCTTCTGCAACTGACAGCCCCAACCTGAAAACAAGAAGGGAACGATCTGCAAGCACTGGATATGTCCATCCATATGGACATACAGAGCTGTGGAGCAAAGGGCAGATGCCTGGTGACTTCTCCCCTTCGTGCCAAATCCCACCTGGGATATTGGATTCTTAAATTGCTGCAGATTATAATCTGGGAACTGGGAAGGGGCCTGTAGTGCAGAAGGGGGGGTATTTGAAATGGGTGTTATGGGGTGGGAGAGCTGGCTAATGGTCTCATGCTGAGGAAGAAGGCAGAAAATCAAAACTCAGGGTAGAACTGTATTAGGGCATGGTGCCTTTGCTGAGATCCAGTTCTGCCGGCATCTCTCTTCAAGAAGACAGACGATTTCATAATACTTTTCAGAAAAGTGTCAACATTCTCATCAATAATGAGAAAGTTTTATTTTTCTATTTTTTAGATGCCTGGCAATTATCAGATCCTAGGAGTAGTACAAGGCAAGATGCCTTCCTGGGGAAGCTGGGCTTTTGTGAGTAGAAAAAGAAATTTAAAATGCACCGTGGCTACTGCTAAGTGCCAAATAAATGTTTTAGGCAGTAATTGCCTTGCAGCTGAAAGAAAGAAAAATAATCAGGGGTCCCTGAACCACCCCCTCTACCACCATATGACGAACTTCCTAGGGAGGAAAGGGGTATTTGTTGAAAGCACAAGCGAACTGTCAAAAATCCAAGAAATCAATTATATAAATTTTGAAGCCTAAGTCACAGTTCTATTTCTTCTGAAAGAGTGTAAAATTTACAGTTTTTCATTAAGATAGAAAATAAGAACCCACTATTGCCTCCTCTCACAGAGTTATGCACCCACCTTGCATGATCCCCTCGTCTTTATCATGCTTATCTCTGCAGGTATCTTTGTTACTAGCATTTGTCATTTGAGGGTACAGAGGGGCCATTGGTCATCAGGTTAAGCCAAGGATGGATTTCTTTCTTGCACCTTCTGATAGGTTCTTTGGCACAGACTTATATCTAATGAGGCAATCAAACAGAGAAATGGTCACAAGGAAAAGTAGACGACATGAACCCACCAGGAATTTACAATGTTGGCAAATTGCCTTGTCAGAAACATCAAGGACTGGCATCATGGGTCTTGAAGGAGTTAGGCATGGAGAAAAGCCAGGGAATCATCTTCCAGGGAGACCAAGAGTGTGAAGAAAGATGTGGACGTGGGTCCAGATGGGCCTCAGGAGACAGCAGGGAAAGAGGGTGTCTGACACAGATGTTTTTCTGTAGGGACTTGTGAGGAAGTGATGTAGGCTGGGGGGTGGCCTGCTGGGATATGAATGAGTTGCTGTAGTTTGAGAAGATGTGCTATCATGGTTTAGGTTCCCTCCAAAGCACACCTTGAGTGTGGCAAGGGGCAGAAGTAGTTTATCCAGGAAGTGATCTCAGGAAGCATGGTGAACAAGTGGGAAAGTGAGATGGGTGAGGGAAAGCCAATGCAGTTGCATTAATGAGAGGGTTGGCACATGGGCAAATGGCGCTTCGGCCCATGGGGTCCTCAGACTTGAGGAACACCCAAGTGTTCTTTTTTCATGGAATCGATCATTTATCACAAAATGAACAATTGTAGTTTTTAAGCACACAATCACTTTTTCTTCATTCTTAACTAAAAATGAGTAATGGAATTTTATTCAAACTTCACAAATATCCTTACATCAAGTCTGAGATGAGGCATGAGAAAGTTCAGTCCAAAGTTAGACCTCACTGCCCAAACAGGTAAGCATCTAAAAATAAAGCTGGGGGAAAAAACCCTGCATTTATCAAAGAGAAGAAAGCACTCCAATGAAGGCTGATGAGGAACAGTGATGCGGCCGTGAGTAAGACTTCAGGCAGCAAGAAGCCAAGGTTTTGGTTCATCCAATTCCCATCTTGCAGACTTGGAATTTGCTCCTGGGCTTTAACTCTGGTGCACATCTGGCCTCCCCTCAAGGAAGCTTTGTGTGCTCCTCGTATAAGGCAGGAAGAAACCCGCAAGAGAAACGGGTACTTGATGGGCTTAGCCATCACTTATGTGGGAACTTCCCACTGAGCTTCCCAGAGGACTTCAGGTGCACAGAGAAAAGATGAGTGGGCACCGTCAGTTTCTACCATACACTCTTCTTGCCTTCAGGGAAAACTCTAAGAAAGGGATGTTGGTTTCTGTATTACCAGCTTCCCCCTTCCCTCTCTCCCTGTGCTTCATGCATTTCCCTACCCATTCTACTTCCCCAGAGTCCCTATTCTTTGTAGCCTTTCCAGGTAATTGGTGGTTAGCGGGAGCTCAAAGATAGCATTTGCCTTTCAGCAGGTATCCAAGGGAGGAATTTTTAATTCTGAAATTTCATGTGATTGAGAAATATGTTTTGGGAGAGACAGAGATCTACCCAGAGCCTTGAAATAAGTTACCTTCTAGGCTTCTGCCAGATGTCTGCTAACCTACAGCCCTTGGGAAACGGTGATGTTTTGTTCCCGAATGCATATTCTCATTTTCTGCAAGACTAAAAACTGGGGGACACGCTTTTGTTGACATTTGGAATTGCCACAACAGCAAAGTGACAGTGACTTTAGCTGGGTACCAATCTATGAGTCCAGAGTGAGAAAAGAATTACATAAGTTTTTAAAACATTAATCAGAAGAATTCTTTTCAAAAGGAGATCTTTCCTGCTCTTACAAGAGCAGCAGAGGAGCCAAAATGATCAGAGAAGCTATCAGCCAAGGATGGAGCCATCATCCTGCCCCTGAAATTATGAAATTCTCTATTCTTGACACATGTTGTCATCTCCACAGTGACTGATTGTCATGTCACAGAGAAGACAAGAATATGAACACACAGAGAAATGGCACCAGCAGAGGAAATCATCTGCGATTCCTTTTCCATGCAAATAGTTTAAGTCAGAAAAATAAAAGGAACAGAATTCCTTAACTCAAAGGTAGAATTATCTAGGAATTGATTTTCCCCCCTCAGATAGCATTTCTCTTTACACAGACTATTTTTTAAGTTGATTTTCCCCCCCTTTTTGGTCTGGGGAGGTGGGGGGATCAGCCCATTAGAGGCGGCAGTAATAAGAATCATAAATCTGGAGGGAGTTCAAGAGTTCTCCTTGCCCAGCTTCTGGTTTCCAGGCAGAAATGATCAGGTTTTGAAAGCCTGCAGGAAAGATGATTCTAGAGCCATTCCCAGTGTCACAGCTGGCATGTTTTAACCCCTCATCTACCACAGCCCCTTCTTCTATCAATTATGTGTCTCTGTACTGAATTTTAAGTCTATACTTTATATTCTGTTCTCACTGGCATATTGAAAACAGCCGGTCGCTGTGGACGCTACACTCTGCCCCCATTTATGGTGGTGCACCTGTCCCCAGGTCCTCTGGGTTCCTGGCGTTCCTTGACCAGTAGCACTGACCCTTGGTGTGGAACTACCAAGGAGAAGGGAATGGAGGGTAATTGGCTGAGGTGGGTGTGGAGACCGCAGTTTGAACACCCCCCCCATTTGTGACAGTTGCTTAAAAAAAAAAATTCCTTTTCCTATATTTCTGCAAGCAGGGAGGTGGGTGAGGCGACTCGGCTTTGGCCATCCAGACCCAGTGCCTGACAGCATGGTGGGACAGCAAGCAAGGAGGAGGTGGACGGAACAGAGCTGCCCCTCCAGCTATGACAGCCCACCCTGGACCACAAAGAAACACTCTCACAATTACCTCCGCTGCGTATTGGTTTTCTTGTTGGAGCAAATTCATTGTACCCTAACACAGAATGGAGCCACTGGTCCTCAGCCAAGCCAAACAGGAAAGATCTCTTTTCAATGCTCTCTAGAGCAGGCTCAGATTTTGAGGAAACACTCCCCATTGGTCATTAAGCAGAGCCCCATGCTAACTCCAGATGCTCTCATCGGTTCCCACCATCCACCAGAAGGCTGCTCACTCTGGATAGAGGCCACAGCAAGCTGGCCAAAGACCACCCCCTGTTCTCTTTCACTGAGGAAGTTATCATTATGGTTTTCTGGTTCTGCCTCTGTTTTTTCAGCACCTCCATGGTTCTTGGCACTACAGGGTGTTCAGATTCATTCTGTATTTTCTGCCCCAGTTCTGGACTTGACCATTTCTGCAAGGAGCCTTGCTTCTTTTAACTAGAATGGTATTAGAAACCAAAATCTGATTTCTACAAGTGCTTATTTCTGCTGTAGTGTCCTTGCTTCTGGGTTCTCTTAGCTAACAGAGCAAGGACATATTTGTGTGTATACCAACCCATGTATATGTACATACCTATAAATATCTCTATATGTATCCATCTATACCCATACTAAACAAACATGAGTTCATACTGAAGTTGTCAACGTTAATCCATTATAATATGGATCATTCAAGCCTTTTCTCCCCAGGGCTCACCTGGACTCCACACTCAGACATTAAAGACCATGGATCATTCACAAACTGGTGGGTGTTGAGATGCAGTCATGATTGAGCCCACTTTCTCTGCACCTTCCAGGGGTACAGGACTAGAGCCCTAAGAGAGAAAAAAAGGTGTTCAAGGGCAGGGGAAGTGGAACTTGCAGGCCATGAAGCACGGCTCTCCAGTGAGTTTTCTTTTTTTTTTCCATAGAAGTACTTCCACCACATGCAGACCCCATGGAGCTTTATGTCATTTGATTCTCAGGGCTGGTTCTGTCTCCTAGAGAAAGAGAAGGAGCTAGGATCCCGAGTTCCGGAGGGCACCACCGCTCCTGGGAGCTCTTGACCCATGGTTCTGCTTGCTTTTATCATTAATCTTCATTTATCCTTTGCTAAATTGATTTAAGGATGCTTCTTTCACCCTTTTAGACATTCCTGCTGGGAGTGGAAGATGGTAGAATTCATAAAGACCACGTTGGCAATATCTATCAAAATCTTAAGTACACTTACCCTTGGAGCTAGCAAAGCCACTTCTAAGAATTTACCACCTCCACACTCATTAGATACGTAAGTATGAAATTATTTATTGCAGTATTATTGGTAACAACAAAAGTTTGGAAGTAGCATTAAGTCTTTACAATAGGGCATTTGGTTAATTAAACCATGGACATGCATACAGTGGAATCCCATGCAGAAGAAAGAAAGGAAGGGAACGAAAGGAAGAAAAGGAAAGAAAAGAAATAAGCAAGGAGGCGAGCATCTAAGTAACTCCGTATGTTTTAACATAGAAGAGGCTTCAATGCATTGTTAGGTGATAAAAGCAAGATTCAGAGTGCTTTATAAAGCATGCTACCTTTAGTGTATGGAAAGGAACAAACTGAAAATATAAGAAAATAATACAAATAATTACCAGAGAGGCCCCAAAGCTGGGGAAGGGGATAGGTGAGGAGAGGGAGAGAGTTAGCCTGTTCAATGTATGGCTTTTTACTCATTTAGATATTTGACCCCATCTACTGCCTACACCAAAATAATAAATAAAAATGAAACAAGATGGGACTCATGAGGGAGACAAACCATAAGAGACCCTAATCTCAGGAGACAAACTGAGGGTTGCTAGAGGGCAGGGAGGGGGAAAGATAGGGTGGCGGGGTGATGGACACTGGGGAGGGTATGTGCTATGGTGAGTGCTATGAATTGTGTAAGACTGATGATTCACAGACCTGCACCCCTGAAACAAATACTACATTATATGTTAATATACTAAAAAAAAAGAAAAAAAACCCTGAAAAACAAGACTAGTTCTCTTCTTGGGATTCTACTGTCAAGTAAACACTGGAAATTACAGTGTGGAGATGAAAGCTGACTCAGTTTACCAAATGACTAATGATAGCACTGAGATTCTAGTGAGAAAGGGCCTAGGGAAAACTCACAGTTGCTGATATAGCAATAGTGCTCTGCTGTTATTAGGAACTTGGAAATGAGCTACCAAATAAATGCCTCATTTGAATCCATTAATTGTGGAAAGAGGATGGAGAGAGCATTTAAGGCTTATTATCCTTATTATCATAGAATTATTATTATTGTTATCAGGCATTTTATATCATTTGTCTCACTTGGTCCTCTCAATAACACTGTGGGGTATTAAAACTATCATCATAATTTCCATTTGATAAATGAGAAGACTAATCTCAGAGAGGCTCAATAACTTGCCCCAGGCCTCAAAGCAAGTTGGAGAGCTGCTGAGATTCACAGAAGGCTTGTTTCAATTATGAAAGAAAAACAATCACCAGATGCAATTAATGTACTTGGCTATTTGTTCAGAAATGTTTAGTGAGCATCTATTAAGCGACAGGCACCCTTGAGATTCTTGCCACATATTCAGCAGATTCACTTCCCTTAAATATGGAATAGATGTCTCCTGGAGCTTGTCTCAGGAGTTTTCTATTTCCTGTTCTGTAGATACTAGCCACTAGCAGTGGGAGAAGAGATCACTCGTGGTCTCTTTTTCCACCCACTTCTCACTTGGTTGATGGTTGGCTAAGGCCCCAAGAAGCAGGAGAGAAAGTTACTGACTGCAGATGTACATATCTTAACTTCCGCCAATACGCACTCAATGAATGTCCTATTCTCTGATCAGTCAAGCCTTGGGGAGGAGAAGCTAGGAAGGAGAGCACAAAGAGATCAGAGGTGGAAATACAATGCCAGGGTGGGCAGAGAAATCCCTCTTACCTCTCCCGTACTGCCCATCTACATACTCCTATCTGAGCAACATCTCCCTGGGACTCTAGCAGGAGTATAATGACTGAAATCTCCCAGGGATGCCTGGGAGGCTCAGTCAGTTGAGTGTCTGCCCTCAATCCAAGTCATGATCCCAAGATCCTGGGATCCAGACCCGCATCAGGCTCCATGCTCAGTGAGTGGGGAGCCTGCTTCTCCCTCTGCCTGCTGCTCCACTTGTGTTCTCCCTGACAAATAAAATCTTTTTTTTTTTAAGTGAAATCCCTCAAACCTTAGAGGGCTGATATTATTCTATATTTTTATTAACAATGTAAAGGAAAGATTGCCAGGGAAATGCAAATATTTGGGTAAAATGTGATGCTGGTAAGTACCAAGTGGAAATGACATTTTTGAGGGCCGTGTTGCAAGAATTTGGTTAGAGAAGCTTTCCTGCTAGTGTGAAGCCCATTGGACTGGAAGCTGACTTTTCCTGAACAGTTCTTTTGCTCCAAATACTGAGCAATTTGGGAGAGAATCTACCACCTTACATTATGTCTGTTCACAAAGCAACGGACAGGGTTTCACAGTTTGTCAGTGGGCAAAACTGGAACAGTGCGTGCCTAGACTCAGACATTTTCCACGTTGTACAGCTTTTTCGAGTGTGGGATGTCTGGTGTCCTTGGGTATTTATTCCCAATACCTCCCCTACTCATGGCAGATCCAGTTCCATCTGTGTTTACTATTTCCCTGATTCTATTTTCCTTACAAGGTACTGAGCTCGAGGAATTAAGAGCCACAGTGAAGCCAATGGTCAAGGGGGACAACAGTTCAAGCCAGGGGACTTTATAGTGGAAAGGCAGATTTTCGCAAGTACACCAAGAACCCCTTTGTTGGAGTGGTTCTGACTGCCAATTTATGTCTATTTTCTTTAATGACCCTTTAAGGTCTTGCATTTCTCATCAGATTCTAACCAGCAGGACTGGGTAATGCCCTTCAGAAGTTTACAACATGTTAGTATGTGTGGCAGAGACTCTGGTGCTCACCCATACCTAGGGGCATGTGGATGGGCTACACGTCTTGTAATCCTTGCCGATGGCTGACCATGTGTGATGAGTGCTGGCCAACGGGCTGCAAATGAGGTATCCTATCCAGGGCTGAATGTTTACTTGCTGGGGTGAGAAACTCTAGCTCTCTTTTCTCCTGCCATGGTGATCATGGAATCCTGTGTTGAGAAGGTCACAACAGCCAAGTGTCTGGTAATACTGAGCCACCACATGGAGAAGAGCTACCTGGAGAATTTTCCAGATCCAAAGCAAACTGTTTATTAAGCCCCTGAGATATTGGTGTTATTACTACAGCATCATTTAGCTTATCTTAACTGGTACACTGTGTGCTTTTAGCTGACTATAGCTTTTGTCAACACTCAGAACAAACTGAAATCACACAGCATACTAAAAGTTAAATGCCCAGCCACCATCCCACAACATTCTTAAGGAATAACAAAAATATCTATTGCCATCATTAACAACTGTTCACATAAGGTAACGAGGAAGACACTAATCCCTAGGTGAGTTAGTGGCACTTCTGTTGATGGAAACAGAAAAATACCGATTTTGGCAGATCTGAAGAAAAATTTCAGTTTCTTGTGCCATAATTTAATTTTTTGTTTTGTTTAGCAATAGACTCACAAAATAAAACTTAAAACAAGTTGCAACTTAAATTGTGTTAGAACTTATGAATTATAACTCCCCTATCCTTTTTTCCCTACCTTTTCATTGCAGAGTGCATTATAAAAGTTTTCTATTCAAGAAGACACAACTATCGATCAGTTAGGACGTTTCTGGCTACAAATAGCAAAAGCCCCCAACCCGAAACTAGTGCAAAAGAAAGGATGTGAATTATCTCACGTTGTCAAAAGTCTGGAGATTTTGTGGGGTTCAGGGTTAAGTCATTCGGCAGCTCAAGGATTCAGATTTCCCAAAGCTGATAACGAGGCAGTGTAGCAGTTCCAGACATCACATCTACATGAGACAATGCTCAAAGGGAGAAGATAGATCATCTCATCCTGTGTTTCTCACTTAAAGAGAGGAAGGATCTCTCCCAAGCCACTACTCATCTGCCTGAAGTGGTCACATGGGCAATCCTGAAACTATCACTGGTGAGAACAACAGAATTGTCAGGATCAACTTTGAACCATTAGAGCAGGTTTGAGACAAGGAGTGTTTGGGTAGAATGGATGTTGGGGAGTCTATCACAGAAGTTAGCAGCCCTATTTCTAATTTACAATCGAAGAAAGAGACATACTGGGGCATTTTCTCCCTTTTGGTTCTGCTGAGTTGATTCCTTTTGTCTTAATTCTTCCCACACTACCAATGTTACTGTGTTAAAGATGCTAAAGGTGCTCACGCTTTTATTCATCAGTTTTGCAATAACTTCTCATCTGCCTTTTCCAGCTCATCTCATTTTTCTCTAGTCCATATGCCTCTGCTTGATCAAGTTTCTTTTTTTTAATAAATTTTATTTATTTATTTGACACAAAGAGAGAAAGCGAGAGATCACAAGTAGGCAGAGAGGCAGGCAGAGAGAGAGGGGGAAGCAGACTCCCTGCTGAGCAGAGAGCCTGATGCAGGGCTCGATCCCAGGACCCTGAGATCAGGACCTGAGCCAAAGGCAGAGGCTTAACCCACTGAGCCACCCAGGCGCCCTTGATCAAGTTTCTTAAAATCCTCTTCTCATGTTGTCACTTCTTTATGCAATTGTGATTAATGTCCTTCTCATGTCATTGGTCTTGGGTTCAGACATCTCTGGGTGTTTTTCCAGAGGTGTTTTGTTGTGCTAATCCCATTCACCACTCCTAGACAGCCTACACTCTTTAAATAGCTCCCCTCACTGCCTCACTCACCCAGCACATCAACTCCTGCTTCCATACTTCTGGGTAGTTTCTCCCATCTTGAATGTTCTACCCCATCTTCCCTGCTGGTCCAAATCCCTCAAATGTTTGTCTCAAACTCACCTTCTTCATGAAGGCTTTCTTGGCTAATTCCAGCCTATGCTGGTCTCTCTTCTATGAATTTTTGTTTCATGTATAGCCAACACCATAACTGTGATCCTTAGTATGAGTTGAGCTGCTCTTCCCAAAGAAATGAGATAGGTTTTGAGAGCAGAGACGATTGTTATGCTTCATTTCTGTCCAACACCATCTTTACACATTTGGCACACTTTACCGATCTTTCAGTCAGTCAGCAAGCCATGACGGAGACCCACTCCTCATGGTTCCGCTGTGACATTAGCACAGAAGGAGTCAAACAACTTGATCCTAGTGGAAAAGTTGAATTTTGTATCTGGGAGTTCTGAGCTCACTTCTGATAACTTTAAGTCTGTGTACCTATTTGGAGGTCATTCCATTCCAGCATCAATGCAGAGGGTTGATAAGCATCTGGTTTGGCCTCTTAAACAGGAGTTCCAGACATGCACATGTACTTATGTAGGTACCATCCCTTGTGTATGAAAAAAAAAGACTTGAACCTCAATTCTTTTGGTTTTTAAGTGGGGAGATGTTCATAGACACATTGCTTCTTTCCCCCTGTGATCAGGGTTATGCATTTGCTGGCCAGTCAGTCTGAACAATGCATGTGGACAAGCACCACTGAACAGAGAGAAGGAGAGCATCCCTTGAAGAATCAGATAGCTTTCTGCCCTGTGCTTTGTGTACCAGACCTGTAAAGCCCTATGGACACTGAGCTGCTTATGCTGTATGTGACTGTGTGAGATGGGAATGAACACATAATTCTGTGTCCCAGCTTTATTGCTGAGGTCCATAATGAGTCAGTATAATTAAGCACCATTTGCCTGGTTAGTTAGTTCAGGTGTCTAAATCTGTCACAATAAAGTATGTGATGTTAAACATGTTTGGATTAGAACCTTCTGGAGCCAATGCCAATGCAGACAGCTATATTAATCACATGGGAGGTTATCTTATTTGAGATTTTCTATGCACCTCTGAGTTACAGTGTTTCATCCATCAAGGGCTTGCTGAAGACATCTGTAAACTTTGATTTATTGCACTGTTCCTGGTACAGAATTAAATAGCATTATACTCAAATATATTGGCTTAATTGACAGGTAGAGATTTAATCCTGTTAATTATCTAGCTTGCTTGAAAGCTTCCATTAACCCCTTGCTGAATCGGCAGGATTCTGAAGAGGTAACTCAGCATCTATTTTGGGCTCAGGTAAATTCATCACTGTTCTTCCTCTTCACAAAGTTTATTTCTGCCAGCCCCAGTTTGTGAGTGAGCATGCATACCCATCAGACAAGTGTGTCATCTTGGGTCATCTCCTCTCTGGTTCTCAACAGCCCATTCCTTTCGGTAAATGACATCAGGAGGTTTGTAGTCAGGGTCTCTCCTGGTGTTGGGTTTTGTAGGTGAGGATTTAAGGAGATAACAAGTTTGAAAGTCATTCATTCATGTACTCAACATTCTTTTATTGAGCACTTATTATGTTCAGGAACTTTGCTGGGATGGAACAAAACAAAAACATACGTAAAGACAGCTCAAACCCTCAAGGAACTTCCATCATTTATAAGTCAAAGTGCTCTGCAAATGTAAAAGGCACCTATTAGTAATTCTTTATATTTGTGCCATTGTAATAATGTGTGCTAATAGGTTCTCTATGCCAGAAAACATCAGTGCAGTTCAGCTTTATCCTTCTGGAACCAGTACTTCTAACAAAGGACACTAAAGTGGAAGTTTCCAAACACAGTGGTAAAGGAGTCGGGGAGCCTTTGAAGGTGGTGAAGTTTTTGGAGCTTTTTAGCTCATCCTCACAAAGTAGCTCTGTTCTCCTCTTTCCTGCATACATGGCAGGATCCCACCCATAGAGCCATCTCCTAAACTTCTCTACCCCACAGGGCCTCTAATGTCCTCCCTGCTCCTGGTCACCATGCTGGACGCAGAAGACACAAAGAGAGCAGACCTCTCTGCCTTCTTACAGCTCACAGTTTGGTGGAAACACAGTCAGCAGTAAGAGGACAATGAGGAAAGGCCCCACTGGGGGCTATCCAAGCCCTGATAACACTGACAAATTCAAATGAGTGAAAATTATTATAAGGATTGAAAACACAATGCAGAAACTCTGGGGTCACATTCTGGCTTATTAACCTTGGTTCCTTAATCTGTAAAATGTGAATAATAGCTAACTTCTATGGGTATTGTGAGGAGTAAATGAGTTTCTACAGAGCTTATTATTATAGTGGCTGGCACATAATAACCACTCCCTACAGATTAGCTATTGGTATCATTACTAAGTGTCATTTTTGGGTCACATCTTCTCTTACCCCAAATAGTAAAAGTTTAAAGAAACTAACCTAAACTCCCAATTGTTAAGATAAAAATAAAACATTCTTAACCGACTGTTGAATCAAACAGAAGATTAAAAGTCTGATTACAAGACAAGGGGAAAGTTATATTGGTCATCTATGGCATCTAATGGAAAGCAGCCAAAGCTGTACAAATAGGAAAACTCATGGATGCAAACAATGTTCTTAATTGGAGGGGAAAAAAGAGAATAATAAGAATAAAACAAATCTCAAGAGAATAGAAGGAATAAAATGGTAAAAGCAGAAATCATTCTTTAAAAAGCAGAAAATTACTATAACTTGGAGTTAAAACAGCAAAATATGCTCACCACCAATAAATTTAAGTCTTAAAAAGATGGAGACACACACTTCTAGGTAGTAAGACCAAATACCATAAAAAGTGTTAATTCTCCCCAATTTAGCATATCTATTTATTAAAGACCCAATCAACATTCTGATGGTACCTTTTTTTTTTTTTTTTTAGAAATCAGAGGTGTGATAAGGCTCATGTGGAGAAGAAATGAGAATAGCTAAGATCATTTTGAAAACATGCTAGTAATATTAAATTCATCCAAACAATATAGATTAGAAGTTATTTTGAGAGCAGACAGACATCAATATAAAAAGAGCCTTAGTCACCCTGGTACTTTACTGAAATACTAAATGCGCTCAGTCTGGAATTCACAACTACTCAGTCCCAGCTCTAGATGCTTTTGCCTCTTTGACGCACAGACCTTTAAATCAATTTGCAGAAAGACAGGTTGAGAATAAATTGCCCTTGTGCCCCTCGATACAAGCCCAGAAAAATAGTGAAACCCTAAAACAAAAATATCTTTGGATCTTATTCAGATGGGATCATGTATATTTAGTGAATTTTGTTATTCATTTCAAAAATATCTATTTTAATCACAAAAGGAATTTGGCATGCAGGAGTCATTACAAATCCTTTTGATTATTTTCAGTCCTTAAGTATTCCTCACTTTCAGGCTGGGAAGTTTGGGAAGGCCAGGTTCAAATTTTAACTTTGTTGGTCAAGGATAAACACTCCCACTGATGAACAATTTCTTTTTTTTTAATTAATTTATTTTTTTTTAATAAACATATTTTTGTCCCCAGGGGTACATGTCTGTGAATCGCCGGGTTTACACACTTCACAGCACTAACCATAGCACATACCCTCCCCAATGTCA